>PVJH01009355.1:0-79489 GCA_004026705.1 Nesogale talazaci | reverse complement strand
GAAGTCACAGGTCAGTGGGTGCAGAGTCCCGGCGCTGGCAGGGGTCTCTCCATGGCTCCTCGCTTCCAGGGCTCAGGGTCCATCAGCAGCATCCAGTAGTGGCAGAAGCAACTCATCACTGGCAGGAGTCCCCACTTGGCCTCTCCAGCTTCAGAGGTCTGGCTCCATCAGGGCAAAGCCGTGTGGCTTCTCCTCTGGCTCCTCAGATGCTACCATCTTGTCCTGTCCATGATTCATTGTCTCTGAGACTAACTCCCAACAAATGGGGAAGATAACTTCTCATCTTCACGAGGGAAGTATCATGAGATTTCTCAGGAGAAAGCCATGCCCACACGGAAACCTCATTGGCCACTCAATGGCTATCTCCAGATTAACAATCTAGACTCCACCCCTACATTTCAATCATAAAACTAACATAAGCACATAACTGCCACAGATGGAAACCCCAAAGTCCTCCCCTCACTCCTCACTTCCTGGTTACATCAATCTTCTTCTGTCTTGGATTTTCCTTTACCAGATATTTCATATAAGTGGAAGCATAGAATATCTGTTCTTCTATGTCTGACTTACTTCACTTAAAATGTTTTCAAGGGGGCTGAGTGGCGCAGTGGTTGTGTGCGGGACTGCAGCCCACTGGGTTGGTGGTTCAAATCCAGCAGCAGGTCTCCAGGAGCAAGGCTGGGCCTCCCACTCCCACCAGAGGGCAGTGATGCCCTCCGCCCCCCAAAAAAATGTTTTCAAGGTTCACACATGCTGTGGCTAATGTCATTTCGCTTTATAACAGAATAATATGCCATTGTGTGTGTTACTAGGCACTTCAGGTCAGTTCTGACTCCAGGGGAGCCTGTGGACAACAGAACAAACGCCAGGCGTTGTACCAGTGAGCGTTGGTGCCCAAGTGTCTTTTTGAGGTCCTGATTTTGATTCTTTGTGATTTTTTTTTTATTCTTAGGGCAGTTCTATGTGTAACTGTTTTGGAAACCACCCAACTGTTTTCCACTGTGACTGCACCATTTTTCATTCCCACCAGCAATGCCCCAGGGCTCCAATTTTGCCATACCCTCCCCAACACTTGCTATTGGCAGTTTGTTTGTTTTAATGATATTGAGCATCTTTCATATGTCTATTGGCCATTTGTTTTACTTTCTTTGGAAAACATGTCTGCTTATGTCTTTGCCTATTTTTCAAATAGACTGTTAGTTTTTTAATGTTTTAATTATGGATGCCCAAAATTCTGCTTATCAGTAAGGCTGGGATTAAAATTTTTAAATTCATTAAATTAGGCAATAATTAAAGCTAAGATATTTGCCGTATCATGGGGACAAAACAGTCAAATGTCAATGAGAGGGAGGAAAAGAAAGTGAAAGACAATAGTGAAAGCAAAAGATAGAAAAAATGAAAATAACTTCAACTTTTCTTCCCCTGAGTCAGCCACCTCTAAACAAAGTACTGGGGACTGCCAAAGGAACTCACAAATTGATCTTAGAGCAAGTACAGTCAGATTGCTCCTTAGAAGCAAGGATGGGGATACTTTGTCTCAGGAATTTCAGACATGTTACCAGGAGAGACCAGTCCCAACAGCAGGACAGCATTCTTGGTTAAGTAAAGAAGCCATGAAAAAAAGAGAGACCCTTGAAGAAATTGTCACAGTGTCTGCAATAATAGGATAAAGCTTAATAATGATGGGGAGCACGGCACAGGGCCTGAGAGTGTTTCCTTCTGCTGTACGCTGTGTCTATTAGTCAGTTGACTGGATGACCTCTAACAAGATACTCCACCTCCTGCCTCTGGCTTCCTTCCCTCCTTTGGTCCCCTTGTGCTCCTTACCATGGAAGTCCTGGTGGCACAGTCGTTAAAGCACTCCGCTGCTAACCAAAAGGTCAGCCGTCCCGACCTGCCAGCTGCTCCTTGGGAGAAAGAGATGGCAATTCTATTGTTTTACAGGGTTTCTGCCAGTATGGGTTGGAGTCACCAACTCCATCACTGTGGGCTTTAGTGGGATATGCTCATTAACAAAGGTGTGCCATGGTGGAGGAGCCGTGGTCCTTAATTCCCATACCCTACAGCAGGAATAGAACCTGGGACTTTGAATCATAGAAACTTGAGCTGCAATCCTAGATCACCCCCTTCTTAACTGAAGAACTTTAGGGAAGTTTTCAATTTTAATTCCTCTAATCTTTGGTTTTCTTCTAGCTGTAGAAAACATTTCCCAGGGATACTTTATGGAAAATGGCAATAACATACAATATTTTGGGTTTTTTTTAAAGTGTTCCATGTTTTTAACATGAGTATTTTAACAGCTTCTAAATGTTGTTGTTATCATTACATGCTATTGAGTCAACTCAGACCTAGACCTAGAGCAACCCTGGGTACCACTGAGAAAAACACTGCCCAGACCTGTGGCATCCTCACAATCATTGCTGTGTGAAACCTATGTTTGAAGTCACTGTGTCAATCCGTCTTGTCCAGAGCCGACTTCTTTTCCACTGTCCACCCCCCACTAGTTTACAAAGTATGATGTCCTTTTCTGACATGTCTAATGTACATGAGACAAAGTCTCACATCCGTAACTCTAAGGAGCATTTTGGCTGTACTTCTTCTGAGGCAGATTTGTTTGTTCTTTTGGAAGACCATAGTACTTTCAATATTGTTCACCAGCACCATAATTCAAGTACATAGATTCTTTTTTGGTCATCCTCATTCAATATCCAACTTTCACATGCATATGAGGTGTGAGAAGTATGTTTATTGTGCCGATCTGGCCAATGAACACATGTGGGATTAATGGAAGGGCAGAGAGATGCCATAAAAGGCTCAGTGAGCCTCATCTTCTTATCTCTTACTCTTTGATGTAGGACTGGTGTGCCATAGCTGTTTTTTTGTTTGTTCGGTTTTTTGCCTCAACTTGCATGCTACACTACCTGTGGGACGCCCAGCCCATGGACTGTGTTGCTGTAGTTTGAGACTCCTTCAAGACCTGCTTCATCACACTACTTGAATAATCCCTTGAGCTGGGAACTGTTGAACCCTGTCATCTGGCTAACTGTTGGTGTCTAGCCTTGCCGTTTTCTGCTTGCGGCCAGATTGCCTGAACTGTCTGCTCTACAGAGGACTCAGTGGGCGGCTTCCTTGACTTGCATTCAGTGGCCCTCAGGACTTACAGGACTGCCAGAGTATTCGCTGCCTCATGGAAGTGAGTTGCACTGAGCCATTTGTACTTCTCTATAAACTAATTAGCTGCTTATTTCTTGTATGTATATATCTATCTATATAAATATGTATATGTATATATATACATATATATAATCATAAGTGTCCTGGTTTTGTTTTTCTAGAGAACCCTGTCTAACATAGAGGCAAGTGAAAATACAATGGTTTGGGTCGGGTATACCTTAGTCCACAACGTCACTTCCTTGCTTTTTAACACTTTAAAGAGGTCTGACAGCAGAATTACCCAATGCAATGCATTATTTGATCTCTTGACCCACTGCATCCATAAGCATTAATTGTAGATCCAAGCAAGACAAAATACTTGGGGCTGAGCCCTGGTGGCGTAAGTGGTTGAGTGCGGAACTGCAGCCCGTGGGCTTGGCGGTTCAAATCCAGCGGTGGCTGGGTAGCACCCACGACCACCAGAGGCAGTCATACCCAGGGAAAAAAAAGTTAAAAAAAATGCTTGATAACTACAATCTGTTCTCCATTTATCATGTGACCTACTGGTGTAGTTACGAGGGTTTTTGGTCTTTCTTACACTGAGCTGTCATCCACACTGAAGGCGTGACCCTTGATCTTCCTCAGCAAGGGCGTCAAGTCCTCCTCACGTTCAGCAAGCGAGGCAGTGTCATCTGTATCTCTCTCAGTGCCTTCCTCCCACCCTGATGAAACACTCTTCATCAGAAAGCCCACCTTCTTGATGAATTGTTCATTTTATTTTATTTTGTTTTGTTTTTGTTGTTTTGAGGCATCACTGCCCTCTGGTGGTCGTGGGAGCTACCCAGCACTGCTCCTGAGAGCCACCGCTAGCTTTGAACCGCCACGCCCGCGGGCCATAGTCCCGCACTCAACCACTTACGCCACCGGGGCTCAGCCCCGCTCATTGTATCTATTTGGGCTAAAGAAGACACTTAAATGTGTTTGTGAAAGGGTCCCGCTTTAATTTTCTATTTTAAGATCATCTTCTCACTCTAAATATATCTGTAACTCTTAAAAAATACCCTGCACCACAATCCTATTGGATTCTCCTAAACACACACACACACACACACACACACGTATAACACAATCCTTTTGGATTCTCCTAAACACACACACACACACACACACACACACACACGTATTACACAGGGGGGAAAAAGAGCTGGGAGCATTCCTAGTTTAATATGGAGAATTAAATTTGTCTCCTCCACCCCCTTCCAAAGATCCTATTACACTGATGATTACGGGGCAAGGGGTAGAGATCCAGAGAGAGAGAGAGAGAGAGAGCATGCAGGGAGTTTTAGAAGCTGGATAGCAGGCTGGCGTGAGTAATAGCTTAGTGGAATGGAGAAGGAACTGTACTAAGTTCCTGGGAGGTGGGGTGTGAACATTAGCAAAGAACAGGCAAATCTAAACTGTGGAATCAAAAAGATTTCAGAGCTGGGGGATGACGGGTACCCCTGAGAATGGGGATTTGGGTGCCGCTGAAATAAAGGGATTTGAAAATCTTCATAAGGAAACAGCAAGACAGCCCTGACCATAGTCTCTTACCTAACAAAGCAGTAACTAGGACTCAGAAACACGGGAGAAGTTAACTCTCTCAGTCAGCAGCTTCAGAATAGAGAACCCCAGCTGGTGGTGGAAGGCTGGAGATGATGGATTCCTGTGCCAAAAGCAGGGGGACTGAGAGCCTATGTTCTCCTTGCCTGCCCTTATCTCCCAGAAGGTTAATAACCAGCTTACAAGTCCACGGAAAGAAGATGAAAAAATTCTTCTCTGGGAAAACAAGTTCGTCCCAAGAGAAAAGATCTACAGATGTTGACACTTGAGCTCTACAGACACTTTCAATGAAAAAGGCAAATCCCTGCCCAATTACCCTGCCTGAAACCTACCAGTCGACAAGCCTGGCCCACTGGGCACCTGGGCTTCCAGAGCCTTCAGTGACTCTCACTTACAGCCAGCCAATGCTTATGTCAGGAGAACGAGAAAGAGGTCAAAACAAACAACATAAAACATTCTGGTGAAAGCATCTTTTCTACTATCACTAATAAATTAGAAAAGGGAAATAGTGACACAATAGCCGGATACTTTCAACAAGGAAAATTCAGAGAATATGAAAAAGTCTATGGAAGTGAAAAATAGGGTGGCAATTAAAAACAAACAAATGAATTTAATAGATGCACTGGGAAATGAAGCCCAGAACATCTCCTAGAGAATACACAACAAAAACCAAAGACACAGAAAAGGCAGGGCAGTGGTAAGAAATGGGAAGGATTCACCCAGGAGGTCTAAAAGTCAAGGGGGCTTCAAAAGTTTATGGGAACATTCCAATTAATTCCATGAACTTTTGTGAAGCCTCTCGTACATCAGGGGAGAAAGACAGGGTTCTCGATGCCAGTAAAGAGTGATGGTCTGAGAAACCACAGGTGCAGTTCTGCCCTGTCTGCCAGGGTTGCTATGCGTGTGCACAGGCCGATGGCAGTGAGCTTGGTGTCTCACGCATCCAGTGCGTATGAAAGAGAACGATACTAAAAAGTCCCTGATCAGAAGGGAGTTAATTTCTAGGTTGAAAGGGCCCAAGAGTGGTGAGCACGACGAATACAAAGGATCCACACCTCACTAAACTCATGTAATTTCAAAACACCAAGAATGAAAAAAAAAAAAAAGAAAAAAGGTTTTTAAAGATGGGAAAATATCACATAAAAGGTTTTCAAAGAAAGGAAAATGTCACTTTTAAGAACAATTGGTCAGAACTCTTCCTTCTTCCTAAAGCAATTTTAATTTTTTATTGAGTTATAAATAAAATACCATACAATTCAAATAGTTTAATCATATCAAGAAAAGCTGTGCATTATCACCGCAATCAACTTTGGCGTCTTTTCTACTATCTTTTACACCTTGATGTTGACTCACCAATTCCCACACTACTCCTTCCTGTGGTCCCAAATAACGATCGATTCCAGTACCGTCTTCCTAAACCCACTTATGCCAGTTTCCTTAAGCAAAAAGGGATTCAAGATTGGGGAAGAACAAACAATTATCTATCAACATAGACCATATAAAGCCTATAGAGACCTCAACTGAAGAGAAAGCAGACGCTACAAAAATTTTAAAATAATTTTACATGAAATCCGTACCTCTTAAATCAACTCTGGAAACTAAAATGTCAGGAGCAGTGCCTTCAACATTCTCAGGGAAAAGTTATTTTGAACCTAGAATTCTAAACACAGTCAAGTCGTCAAACCAGTGTGGAAATTAAATCAGGGCATTTTCAGATATGACAAATATTTCAGATAAGTCGAATTTGCTTCCATTTCACACTTTCTTAGGAAATTACTGAAAGATATCATCCACCCAAGCAAGAAGAAAACAAGAGTTGAGTGGACCCCCCTGAGGAACTGCTGTCTGGAGATTATCTTTAAGCTGTAAATTTAAAATATCCCCTGACATCTTCTGAAAACCAAATTAATCGTTTAGCGTGGCGAGTAAAGAATGTCACTTTTAAGATCACTATAAAAACCAAACTCCCTGCCACTGAGTTGACACAACTCATAGGGACCCTATACGTGGGATCCAACTGACACCAGCAACTCACAGGCCTGGCGGTAGGGTACACCTGAGGGGGCAGTGAGTGGCGGTCATGGGGGGAGGGAACAGCACAGAGGAGGAGGGTGAGAACGAAGGCATAACTCAAATCGAATCGATGTCACAGAACTATGCACGGTTGGCTGTGTTATACTCTCAACAACTAACATAATTGTTTTTTGTTCTTGGTTGTGGTTTTTTTTTTTTTTAAGAAGGCAGATATAGGATTGGGATTCAACACAGAGAAGAGAGGTGAGGAGAACTCTCAGGATGTGGTTAAAGGGTAGAGGATGGTATAGTAGGGCAGAGACCAGGCCCAAGGGTGACCTGTCCGGGATAGAGTAGAAGCAGCAGGACCTGTGTGTGTGTATGTGGGGGGAGGGGAGAGCGTATCTCCAGAAAATTCTGGAAAGAAAGCAAATGGTACCGATTGCTTGCACCAAGCTCCTGAGAGGCTTGTTAGAGCTCTGACCGGGTGGGTGATCTGAACTAGTCACTGGGTCTGTGGAAAATTAGAAGAAAAGAAGCAAAAAGCAGTTACTATCGTCAAGAAAAGCAAAAGGTTCTCCATTTAAGGAAATGTAATCTGGATAGAGCAAGTTGCTCAGCTGTGAACAACATTCACCTAGTCGTAATGGTGCAAATGTGAACTACTGACTTAAATGCAAACTGTGTGGAATGATTCTGGAAGGAAATATAGATGGGAGCACAGGAGTGTAACAGACCTCTTCTAGTAAGAGGTCTAGAAATCACTGGCCTTTGAGTAGATTTGGAGTCATGGTGACAGACCCCTTTTGTGTCAGAGAAGTGTACTTCATAGGATTTTAATGACTGCGTGTCTGAAAGTCCATTACCACAGCTTTCTTTCTCATCTCTCTTTGTTTGGCAGCCGCACAGTAACACCAGTCTCCAGGGGTAGGTGGGTGTGGCTGCCTGGAGAAGGTGAGCTTCTACCCCTGAGCCACCTCTAGGATGGCTGCTCTCAAGCGGATGCTGACTCCCAGAGACCCTCTACGGTACAGAATTGCCCTGCTGGTTTTCCGGGCCTATATCTCTTTATGGGAATGGAAAGCCTCTTCTTTCACCCACGGAGCTGGTATTGTTTCAGAGCTGTTAACCTTGCGGTTAGCAGCCCAACTTATCACCCAGTAAGTCATTAGGACGCCTCAAGATAGCTGTAGAGCGGCAGTTCTCAACCTGTGGGTAGCCACCCCTTTACAAATGACAGTTATGAGGTAACAATGAAAATATTTTATGACTGGGGATCACCACAACGTGAGGAACTATATTGAAGGGTTGCGACATTAGGAAGGTTGAGAACCACTGCTGGAGAGAATGCCAAATTTAAAAATCAAGAAAATATCATTTTTTATTTATACAGATGGGGGTAAGCCAGATAACTAAAGAGCTGAAAGTTGCTCCTGGGTAGTGGGGATCAAAACAGAAAATGTTCATGATAAGCTTTGTGATTTATAATACTTACATTTTATAATTACTTAAAATGTTTTTAACTAATGATAAATGTTTTGTAATCTCTCATTTAACCCACTTTAGAAAGTGGAAATACAGGGGACACTTTATAGGTGATCATATAGCCTAACAATTCTGATGCCTTTGACAACACGGTCTCTGTCTCTGACTATCTCTGTACACGGTCTATATTTAGGAACTAACTCTTGTAGGCATGGGATGAATTTCCTGTCCCAATGCAAAACCAAAAACCAGTTGGAACCATTCAGCAATACTGGGATTCTTATCTCTCGTTACACATAAACATATTAAATATACTAGCATTCAAAGAGGAGTTATTACTTCTGGCTTTGCCTTTCCAACCCATCAGTCAAATTCTCAAGCTTGTCCATTTCCAAACATCTTCTGATATAGGTCATTGTTTGTTTCAATTGCACATACAAGCAGCACACGTAACTTCTAGTTTGTATTCCTGCAGAATTTCTTCCTATTATCATTTCCAATGTCAGTCTCCAGCACATATCCCACTGCACTTGAAGAACACTGGCAAATGGCAGGTCTCCCACATAGAAAGCAAGAATTCTTCCAATGAACCACCCAAAACTCATTACCATGAAGTTGATCCTGACACAGCCATTCTATAGGGCAGACTTGAATTACTGTGTCGCATAAGCAGTGGGCTGCTAACCCTTGAAGGTCAGAGTTCTGAAGGGGAAAGGAAGTAAAGCTTTGGGAACCCCACATAAGATTACAATGATTCAGAATTGACTCGATGGCAGTAAGTTTGTATATCTTTCTTCTATGGAGAGGCTGCTGGGTTGAGTTGCTGAATTTTTGATTGACAGTTGAGCTGCTTTAAGAATGGTCACGTTCATTAGACCTCCACTCAAGTACTCACTCCCTCGATGCAAGAACATTGTTCTAGTAATCTGGCATCCCATGATGCTCACCTTCCAGACAAGATCACTGAAGACAAAGCAGGTGCATAAGCAAATATGGTGAAGAAAGCTGATGGTGCCCGGTTATCAAAAGATACAGTGTCTGGGGTCTTAAAAGCTTAAAGATAAAAAAGCAGCCATCTAGCTGAGAAGCAACAAAGTCCACATGGGAGAAGCACGCCAGCCTGTGTGATCATGAGGTGTTGATGGGATCAGATATCAAGCATCAAAGAACAAAAAATAATATCATTGTGAATGAGGAGGAGTGCAGATTGGGGACCAAAGTCCATCTGGAGGCAACTGGACATCCCCTTACAGAAGGGTCATGGAGAGGAGATGAGTCAGTCAGGGTGCAGCACAACACTGATAAAACATACATCCTCTAGTTCTTTAATACTTCCTCTCCCATCCTCATTATCATGATCCCAATTCTACTTTACAAATCCATCTAGACCAGAGGATGTACACTGGTACAGATAGGAACTAGAAACAAAGGGAATTCGGGACAGATGAACCCCTCAGGACCACTGGTGAGAGTGGCAATATTGTGAAGGTGGAGGGAAGGTGAGATAGAAAGGGGGAACCAATTACAGGATCTACATATAAACCCCTCCCTGGGGAATGGCCAACAGAAAAATGGATGAAGGGAGACGTCATAAGACATGACAAAATAATAATTTATGAATTGCCAAGGATTCATGAGGGAGGGGGGTAGGGAGGGGGAGGAAAAATGAGGAGCTGATACCAAGAGCTCAAGTAGAAAGCAAATGTTTTGAGAATGATGATGGCAACAAATGGACAAATGTGCTTGACACACTGGATGGATTGTGATGAGTTGTATGAGCCCCCAATAAAATGATTAAAAAAAAAAAGAGTTGTCTGATAAGTGTTGGACTGCTAACCACAAGGTCTGTGGTTCAAACCCACCAGCAGTTTCTGGAGAGAAAGTTGAAACTATCAGCTCCTGTAAAGATTTACAACCTCAAAAACCCTCTGTGGAATCACTGTGAGTAGGAATTAACTCAGTGGCAGGGCTTTGGGGGGTTGGTAACCCAGCTTTCAGGAAGTCCATGGAAGGTAGAGTCAGAGAACCTAAATTATCTTGTCACACAAATCTGTTACTTAAAACAGCTGCATCTTTAACCCTAATTAACTCAAAAACTGCTATTGGAGGTGGAGTCCTGATAAAATAGAACCCAAAATATATTACATGGACATAACAATCAGGAGGTAGATGAGAAAATTGATACTGGAGGCTCAAAAGATGGTGACAATCTATTTGTATCTCTAAGTGTGCAATGGAGAAAATACGAGTAACTCCAAACTTTGTTTTTCAAGACACAGCTTAATTCGCATAAGTGTTGCAGGAACCGATGGAAGAATAGGCAATTAAAATATGGCACATACTTATTGTAAAATGGTCTAGTGGTCATATTTGTGGCTTCTGTGGCTTCCCTATTGCTATGAGGCAGGGGTCAGTCGCATCTTCCAGCCATGCTTCTTTACCTAGTCTAACACCAACCTGTTCTAACTACCCTCCCCACTACACTCTCGTTTTCTGCTGGATTCAATAGTTCATCACAATGACCACATAGAACTCACAGGTAAAACTCACAAGCATGAAAGTTTGATAGGGAAGTTTACAAGTTACCACCGGTCAGGATCAGTAAAAGCCTCCAATGCAGGCCACAACATGGATGAAACTTGAAAACATGCTGAGCAAAATAAGTTCATCACCAAAGAACAACTACAAATACTGTATGATCTCACTGATACCAAATGATTCCGGAAGTAGAAACCAAAGCAGTTACCAGGAATGGAAGGGAAGAGCAAACGGGAGTTGATGCTTAACTAAATTTAACTAAACATAAACTAAATTTATGTTGATGGGGGTGGAGTAATTTGGAAAAGGCTAATGAGAGCAGGTAAACCACTTGAAGAACACTGTGTAAGTCATTGACTTGGACATATAAGAATTACTGAGATGGTGCATGTTTTGTCATGTGTATTTTTACCACATTTAAAAAATCTTTACAGAGGGCTGAGCCCCAGTGGCGTAGTGGTTGTGCGCAGGACTGCGGCCCATTGGGATGGAGGGTCAATTCCAGCAGCAGCTCCACAGGAGCAAAGGCTGGGCCTCCTACTCCCACCACCAGAGGGCAGTGATGCCCAAAAAACAAACAAAACAAAACAAACAAAATCTTTACAGAATTAATCCACATCAGAAGGGTTTGCTTTTGCAGGTTCATTTGTTTTCATACACTGCTGCAGACTGCATTCTGTTGATACCTACATTTTCCCTTCAAAAAACTCAAACTCGCTATCGAGTTGATTCCCACTCAGAGCCCCTCTAGAGAACAGGACAGAACTGCCCCAGTGGCAGCCAAGATCGAACTGCTCACCAAAGTAGAAAGCTTTGTCTTTCTCTCTGAGTGGCTGGTGTTTCCGAACTGCTGACCTTGTGTTACCACTCTGCCACCAGGGCTCCTCACTTAAATCTTTAAGAACGTAGAATACAAAACAAAACCAGGACTTTTATGGTTGTGATTTTATACATATTTATATAGATGGATACATACAACATAAGAAATAAATGGAAAACATTTTCTTCCTTTCTTTCTCTCTGATCCTATCAAATCATACTGACTAAATGCCTGGTTGATAGTAGCCTTTCCCTCCATTTTCTCTTCCTCAAATGTGTTAGAAAAGGAGAAAACAAACTAGATGGACATCCCATGAGTGAATTCCAGGAAGGAAACAGACTGCAGGTAGTCCAGGGCTATGCCTTCAACCTGAAGGGCAAAGTGACCTAACAAGGCAAGTGGCGTTCAAAGTTTAACAAGCCACTCTAGGCCAAAACCTCTAGCTCAGTGATCCTCCACTTTGCTCACAAGTTAGACTCACCTAGCAAGCTCTTGTGTACGGTACCTTCACTGTGGAAAGCATTCTAGAGGTTCCATAGAAAGGTGAGAATAGAAATACATGACCCAGCCATCCCTCTACTTGATATAGATCCCTGAGAAACAGAGTCAAGACATGGATAGATATGTGCACACTCCTGTTCACTGTAGCATTATTCATAATAGCAAAAAAACAGAAACAACCTAAATGCCTATTGGTAGAAAAAGGTAAACTTTGGTACAAACTTTGGAATATGACACAATTTTAAAAAATAATGATGAGGGCTGGGCCCAGGTGGCGTAGTGGTTGTACGCGGGACTACAGCCCACTGGGATGGAGGTTCAATTCCAGCTCCACGGAGCAAAGGCTGGGCCTCCTACTCCCACCACCAGAGGGCAGTGATGCCAAAAAAAAAACAAAAAGCCAAAAATAATAATAATAATAACGATGAGTGTGCAAAACACTTCATAACATGCATTATGCTGAGTGAAATTACTACCACTCATTACCATCAAGTCAATTCTAACTAATCGACCTTACAGAACAGGGTAGAACAGTCCCTGTAGGTTTCCAAAGCTGTAACTCTCTCCCTCTTTCTCTCTTTTTAAATTATTTTATTGGGGGCTCAGACAACTCTTATCATAACCCATACATCCATCGTGTCAAGCACATTTGTACATTTGTTGCCATCATCATTCTCAAAACATTTGCTTTTTACTTGAGCCCTTGGTATCAGCTTCTCATTTTTCCCCTCCCTTCTCCACCATCCTCCCCACCCTCATGAGCCCTTGATAATTTATAATTTTTTTTCAGATATAACTATTTACGGAACCAGAAAGCCACATCTTTTCCCCTGACAGCTGATGGTTTCAAACTGCCAACCTTGCAGTTAGCAGCTCAGTGTGTAACCACCATGACAAATTAGCTAATTGCAAAAAGGGAAATATTGTTATGAGACCACTACTGTAAAAAGACTTTCACACTGAATCAAACACGCTCTGATCACTACCAAGGGCGAGAGGGAATGGACAAGAGAAAAGTCGTGAGGGTTAACTTGGATGAAGGGGAAGCGATATCCCTGGAAGCTGGCAAAAAATGAGAGGAGAGACACACCGGGACATTTGCATGAGTTAAAGGCAAAAAGGCAAAATACTTAGATATGCACAATCCTACAACGGCAGTGATTTCTGAGAAGATGCATGGATAGACATGCCAGCCAATGAGGTGTGGGAGAGAGATCAGGAATATAACTATGAATATATTCATGTCTGACAGAGAATATTTGTGTGTGTGTGTGTGTGTATATATATATATATATATATATATATATATATATATATAAAACCATTGCTGTAAATAAATTAGTGCGTACAGGAGACAAATTTCTAAAAACTTGTCAGATATGACTGAGCATTTGCAGGGAATGTGTCACCAAGCTTGGGGGACACCAAGGTCAATTACTATAACATAGTTCACAAAGACAATGCTCCAAATCCTACAATGTGAGTAGAGATCTTAAAAACCTATGAACTAAAAAACAAAAAACAAAACAAAACAAAAACTTATGAGGGCTGAGCCCTGGTGGTGTCGTGGTTGTGCGCGGGACTGCGGCCCACTGGGATGGAGGTTCAATTCCAGCTCCACAGGAGCAAAGGCTGGGCCTCCTACTCCCACCACCAAAGGGCAGTGATGCCCCAACAACAACAACAACAAAAAACTTATGAGGCGCTATTTAAGGTGGAACTATTGGTCTAACCCCATCCAGAGAAAAAAGGAAGAATGAAAATCAAAAGACATATAGAAGCATTTGATCCAATGGACCATACAAACATCAGTCTTTATGACTCCGAGTCCAGAACTAGATGGTGCCCAGCTACTGCTACTCTACTGTTGCTCCAAGGAAACCCACATTAGAAGACCTTGGACAGAATGGGAGAAAAAATGTAGACCATGACCCAAAATTATAAAAAAGGACTAGGCTTATGGGTTGAATAGAGACTGGTGGAACCCCAGTGACGACGGTCCTTAGTCACCCTTGACATCTGGAATTGAACTCATCTCTTTGGTAGAATAATCAACTATTTAAGACAAAAATAGCAATATGTACCCAAGAATGAAGAACAGAGGATTAGGAAAAAAGGTGGAATGGAAACAGAAAGCGCATGAAGTAAGTGGGATAAGTGATGGTACATTTAGGAAACAATGTTTATGACCTACTGAATGGAAAACTGTTCTGTAAACCTTCAACTAATTAGTAATAAAGTTTTTTAAAAACAATAAATCCTGCAAAAGATTGTAACTGTCTATTGAGATGCCATGGTAAATTCTATAACTGTTTAGAACCTTTTCAAATTGTGGACAATTGTCTACGGCCATACCACCCTGAACATGCCCGGTCTCATCTCAAATTGTGGAAAACTGCTAATATATGTTTCACTCTGCTATACAAAGAGTTGCTATGAATTCAAACCAACTCAATGGCACCTTAACAATATATATATATAAATTATTATCTATAGAGAGATATATATTACTATAGACATATATTAAGACCGTATGTGTATTTGTGTGTGTGTGTGTGTGTGTGTGTATACCAAGACAATGCCTCAGGACAATTGAATCAAAATCTTTGGGAACAGATGAGACTCAATTATCCATCAGTAATTTTTTGTTTGTTTTTTGGGGCATCACTGGCCTCTGGTGGGAGTAGGTGGCCCAGCCTTGCTCTTGGAGAGCTGCTGTTGGATCTCAACCACCAGCCCAGTGGGCTGCAGTCCCATGCACAACAACTACACCACCGGGGCTCAGCCCCTCATCAGTTATTTTTTTAAAAATCTTCAAACTATTCAATGTTCAGCTAAGACCGTGAATCAGTTGCTTATTGCTAACAGAAACTAAAAAAATCCAAACTGACTGCCATCAAGCTGATTCTGATTCAGAATGACCCCATAAGACAATGGTTCCCAACCTTCCCAATGCCGCAACCCTTTAATACAGTTGTGGTCAGCCCCCCAACCAAAAAATTATTTTTGTTGCTACTTCATAACTATAATTTTACAACTGTTATGAATCAGGTGACCCCTGTGAAAGGGTCATTCGATCCCCAAAGGAGTAGTGGCCCACAGGTTGAGAATCACTGCTATAAGACAAGGTAGAACTGCCACTGTGGGTTTCCACAACTGTAACGCTTCACAGGAGCAGAAAGCTTTCTCTCTCCCTGGGAGTGGCTAATGGTTTCAAATTGCTGACCTTGCAGTTAGCAGCCAAATGTGTATCTTCACCTTTTAATGCGTCTAGAATGAACATCCCAGTTATCTCCTTTTCCTCCTAGAAGGTCTCTGCAGTCTAACCAAGACCCCTCACTCTTACCTATTACTCTTTCATCCTCAACTGAATAAATTCCCAATCCTTCCTTGTGGTCCAAGAAAACCATTATGCCAAAAAAGGAAAGCTTATTTGTCTTGGATGACAATATTGATGGCCACAGTTATTGCTTCTGAACCCCAACTCATGCTAAAGTCTTGCTTTTGAAAGAAATATTTTTTTTTCCTTTGGGGAAGGGAGAACTTCTCGATTATCATAAAAGTGTGATCAGCAGAGCATTTTTTGAGACCCTAAGATCCTTGTCAAGACAAAGTGGCAGTCAGGATAAAGCTGAGTGCCTGGTAGTTGAGAGACTGAGGTTCAGCTCCCCCAGGTGAGATAAGACACTCCGTGTCGTTAACATGCCTGATCCTGAACTGTAAAATATTAACTAACCTAACGAACCGAAAAATGATGAACATTTTTAAATTTTATTTTTATTGTTCTTGTTGAGAATATGCACACTAAAATGCATCAATTTAACATGAACACTGCATGTACAATTCAGTGACAATGATCATATTGAGTTATGCAACCATAACATCATAACATAACATAAAAGTTATCCTTATTCTCCTTTGCTGAATGGTTCCTTCCCAGTAACAGAAACTCACTACTCCTTAAATGACCAAACCAGGCAGCTTTTACTTGTTAAGCTAAAGTAGTATTTAGTTTTAAAAAGACTTGAAGATTCTTGGGATTTTGGTTCTTGTTTTTGCTTAGGGTTTAAAAATATCTCTGGGGCTGTGCCCCGGTGGCGTAGTGGTTGTGCGCGGGACTGCGGCCCACTGGGACGGAGGTTCAATTCCAGCAGTGGGGCTGGGCCTCCTACTCCCACCACCGGAGAGCAGTGATGTCCCCCCCAAAAAAAATTATCTCTGGGTAATAGTTTAGGGATTCATCTAACACTCTGTGGCTCCAAAGAGCCTAGAAAGAATTCTATGAGAAGTTCAAACTACATTTCCACCACCACCCTTTTTTGTTAAGATTGTTCTAAAATCTCTGATCGAAATATCCAGCTATGGTAGCCAGCATCACCCATTTCTTTTGTTCCTATTATCAAAGAAGGCAGTTTAAATTCATCTAAAATGGACTTGCTTTTAACTGCCTTCAAATATTTTTGTTAGCAGAACAACACAGGGCCTAAGAGTTCTCACTTAAGAAAAATTCTGGAGATTGCTAAATACAGCCTTCTCTGAGACAGAAACACAATTTGAGAAGGTCTTAATAAGGATTATCTTTCAATAAAGGTTCTGATTATCTAGATCTCTCAAAATAGTTTTGATAGAAGTATATTTTCAAAAAAGTCTAATTCCACCGATCACACAGGAGCACATAAATCACTGGCCACAGGGATATAGGAAAATCCATGATCCTGACTGTGGACTCCAGATAAGACCAATAAATGGTTTAAAGCTACCACTTCCCCTCACACACTCATAGAAGACTTTCCTTATCCATCACCATTGCATAATTATTCACCACAAAACAATTAACAATTAACAATTAACAATTAACAATTATCTGATAAAAAGGACATGAGCCTTATGACAACTATAAGTCCCAAACCAGAACAATAACAAATTGCTAGGGTTGAAGCCTCAACTTGTCACTTTCTGGCTATATGACCTTTGTTTCATTTCTAAATGATTGATGATGACATCCATTTTGCAGCCCTTACAGGGGTTGAAACTAGTGTCGGGTATATCACCTTATAGATCCATACCCTCAAAACCAAACTTGTGGGCTGAGCCCCAGTGGTACAGTGGTTGTGTGCACGACTGCGGCCCACTGGGTTGGCGGTTCAAATCCAGCAGCAGCTCTCCAGGAGCAAGGCTAGGGCTCCTACTCCCACCAGAGGGCAGTGATGCCCCCCCCAAAAAAAAAAAACTTGCTGTCATCTAGTTGATTCTGACTCATTAAGACCTGACTGGATAAAGTAGAACTGTCCCCGCAGGTTCACAAGCTTGAACTTTTACAGGAGTAGAAAGTCCCATCTTTCTTTCAAGGCCCTTCTGATGGTTTCAAATTACTGATTTTGCAGCCCCAATCACCTTAGAGCTTAGGGACTCTTTATTGTGCCCCAAGAGTTGCCTGTCCTATATCTTTCTTCACCTCACCTTCTAAACAATCCCCAGGGCACTGCACACTCTATTTTGGAATTCTTGGTTAAGGATAATTGAAGCGTATCAGCGGTTCACCATGATTAGCCTCAAATTCCCTAAGTTACCCTCTCTACCCCTTAATGCCAAGTCAGAGTTTGTGACTATAAATGCTGACTACAGGAATAATTCTTCACCTCTGCAAATAAATATTTACAATGGATCAATAAAGATTTGGAGAACGTGTGGTAAATTATAAACACTGGATTGATTTTGGGGTCTGACTTTCCTTAAATTCTTTTTTTTTTTTAACTTTTTTTTTTGTGGCATCACTGCCCTGGTGGGTGTAGGAAGCCCAGCTTTGCTCCTGGAGAGCTGTTGCTGGATTTGAATTGTCAACCCTTTGGGCTGCAGTCCCGCACACAACCACTACGCCACCAGGGCTCAGCCTCCTTAAATTCTTTGTACTTACTGATACAGTCGTGTTCTAAGACTTGAGTGAAGTGCTACACCAACAAATAGAAAATCTAAATATTTGCCTTGGAGTATACTATTTACCATATAAAATTTGAAGTCAGAAAGCTAACAGTTAGCCTCACCTTCTAAACCCATTGATGTTGAGTTGATATTGACTCATGATGGCCTGGTATGGCAGGGCAAAACTGCTCCATCAGGTCTCTAAAGTTTGATGGAAGCAGAAAGTCTCTTTTGCCACAGAGTGGCTGGTTAATTTAAACTGCTGACTTATAGAGGGTGTGTTATTAAATAAAACAATGGCAAAGTTAAAAATATCCACAAGCTTGGAAATTGTGAATCCACTTTTTCAGAATGTACTTTTCTTCTAAAGCATTCTTTTAACTACTCAGAAAACATGACCAGAAGTGACGGCATGCTACTTAACCCTCTACATGAAGAAAACATTAAACTCTGTTCTTTGAGGCTTCAGTGGTTACTGCTTATTCACGTGAACCTATTAGCTAAAGATCACACAGGCTGGGTGAAAGTCTTGTGCTTGCCTAGCCTGCATCAAGTCAAAACAGGTTTTATTAGATGCCTTTGATCGTGTAGGTAAAAGATGGCGGTTTACAAAATCAATTAAAATGTCATTCCTTTGCTGGCCTGAGCCCCGGTGGCGTAGTGGTTGAGTGCGGTACTGCGGCCCACGGACTTGGCTGTTCAAATCCAGCAGCTGCTCTCCAGGAGCAAGGCTGGGCTTCCTACACCCACCAGGGCAGTGATCCCACCAAAAAAAAGTAAAAAAAAAAGAATTTAAGGAAAGTCACACTCCAAAATCACTCCCACCGGAGGGCAGTGATGCCCCCCCCCCCCCCAAAAAAAATATCATTCCCTTGCTATGACTGCAATTTCCTCTTTTTAAGCTAAATCCTCCCAGGAAGTGGCAATGATCGAGCACAAACGCCCCACAATTCCCCTCAAGGAGCGCGGTGCTCAGACGGGCTTACAACTCTGAAACCCTGCCAGGGACGCCTCCTGCAACGTGCTGCCTGGGGCGAGGCACAAGAAGCGCGTCCGACGTGCTAGGGATCCCCGAGACGCTGCTTCAACAAACACCACAGAACGCGCCCCTCCAACCTGGGCCACCCCAACGCACCACGTGATACACTCAGCAGGACGCAGCACAGTGCTCCAGAACCCACGTCATCAGGTGCATCTATTCAAGTGCCAAGGAGCCATGACCTGTTAGTGGTCACGAACCTGGGGCTCAGGTGGCCTGGATCTTTTTCCAGCGCCAGTCGCCGTGCCCCGAGCCCCGTGCCCCGTGCCCCTCGCCCGCATCCTCCTCTCCGCTCGCCACTTACCCACATCGCCCAAGAAATAGCCGTCGGAGGCCCGCAGGTCCATGCCGCGGCACCCCAGCTAGCGCCTCAGCTACGCGTCCCGGCGGCTTCGACGCAGGGGACCGGGACCGGGACCGGGCCGGACCCGGCTGGGCTCGTGCCAGGCTGCGCCGGCGACCAATGGGCGCTCGCGGGGCCGGAGGTCGCCCGGGCGCCCTGGGAGCTGTAGTTTTCTCTGGCGAACCTTGCGCGTGTCCCCTCCCGCCGCGTCACAGAGCAACCCACCTCCGCCAGGTCGTGCCCTGTATGCGACACGCCACGGGCGTGTGTTCATATGTACCTAGCGTGTGGCCAAGGGCGGAAACCCACTCCCGTCTCTTGCGTTTCTCGAGCTCAGGAAACGACCCGAGTTCCTTTCTTGCTGTAAACGTTCAAGAAGCACTTCCTTCCGGAGTTGATGGTAATAATCTTTTCCCAGATAAATCGTAATTTCAAATATTTGAAGTTCGCCTTTAAAAACTCATCTATGTCTTTAGGGACAATTTTTAAATAAACTTTTTCCCCTACATACGTCGTAGATTAAAACAGGAGCACACATTGGCAGCTGTTAGTGTTCCAGAATTATTCCAAGTCAACAATTGAGTAAGAGTTCCTACCAAGGGAGTTAAAAAAGGCTGAAGGCTTGGCCTGTCGATCTGCTCTCGCAAAGATGACAGTCCAGAAAACACTAGGGCAATTCGACTCGTGTCTGACGGAGTCTCCGGGAGAAATCGACTGAAACGCACCTAACAATACAACAATCTTGCCAACTTTTGCCGAAGTCAGCAGATTCCTCGCCCACCCTGATTATTGCTTAACCTAAATGCAGAAGTTAGTTTGGGTCCATTTTAAAATATCATAAATCATTCAGCCTGGAAATAGGAAAGTCTGTTCTCTGTCTATGAAGGCAACAGACCGTTTCAGCTCTCACAGTTCCCTCCCCAGCTTGTCCAACTCCAGTCTTTCTTAGCAATCCCTACCACCAGCACTGCTTTTAGGAGGGATTTAAACCTTCTGTTGAAACTAACAAACAAATAAAATGGGGGGAAATTTGTAGCTCCAGCACTGGAAATGAAATGTCAACGCCTGTGTCTTTTAAGACTTAGCTACCAATAGCAGGCTTTTGTAAGTTATCTTGCATTTTACTACAAGTAATAGATTTTTATACCCTATTGATATATCTGCTATGGATAATACATATTCCACTGTGGCAAAGTTGTGATGTGTGCTAGCTTCAACATTTTTTAAACTTTTACTTTATTGCCATTTTTAAAATTTGGGACAGCTAGCATTTTAGTTAATCACTGCCAATTAGGAAGGTAATAAATACTACTTTCATTTTTATTAATGTATCTCATTTTAAGATTCTAAATGATGTAACTATTATAATACAAGGCAGCTTCAAAAAGTTCATGGGGGAAAAAATTTCCATTACTTTTTCATGCCATTTGAAGCCCTATCATACACCTTTACATTGATTAATTAGTAAATGAAAATAAGCATAGTCTCTTTAAACAGCCTTTTGGAAAAAATGCAATGAATACAGTTTCTTGTCATACTTTCCTTGATGAACTTGTATTTATTTTAAAAAACATCCTCTGAGTTAAGTGGGACTTGGACCAGAAATCCAAGGAATTTGACCATTCTTTTCTTCCATTTCAGTTGGCATATCCACTGAGAACCATCACTCCTCTGCCAAACTTTCACTTAGCCTATAAAAATCAGTGCTTTGAAAGTCCTATAAAAGGCTCAGCTATTTTTTGATTCTCTGGATGATGAAAGAATTGTATAAATCTACTTCTTCCAGAATGAGGGTTTCATCAAGCAATCTGAAGAAAGTAAGAGCTGGCTTCTTTGAGAACCTTGGTATATTCAATGAAGTCTTTGATGTGGCCTACCCTATGATAAGTGTTAAATTTCTGGATAAGCCTCTTCTCATTGGCTAACCAGATCTGTATGTTAGTGATGGGTCCCTGTTGAGGTTTTGGAGTCCCCAAGACTCAAACGGGTATTCGGGAGCAACTTTGTGATTGTGGAAAATATTAAAGACAGACAGACAGCAGAGCACAGGGCCTCCTCATCCCATGTCAGGACTGAGGGAGTGAATGTATTGTCCAATGGGTATAGATAATGGAGCTTACAGATCTGTAAGGCATGCATGTCATACAGCTAACATATACACAGTCAATGGATAGCATCTTAAGTGGGTAGCATAAAATACAAGCAATGAGGTGAGTCACCATCTTGACCTAGTGTTAGTTGACCTGGATTATCCCTGAGTCCTCCCCAGAAGAAGTAATCTCTGATCCAGAAATGTCAAAATCTCTGCAAGAGGGCTGAGGCCCGGTGGCGTAGTGGTTGTGCGCGGGACTGCGGCCCACTGGGATGGAGGTTCAATTCCAGCTCCATGGAGCAAAGGCCGGGCCTCCTACTCCCACCACCCAAGGGCAGTGGTGCCCCAAAAACAAACAAACAAACAAAAACACCAAAATCTCTGCAAGAGATGCAAAGTTTGCTACTTTTATGATGGGTTGGCTACAGAACTTGATTTCTCTTATCTACAGATAACCCTCAGGCATAGTGAAGTAGCCAGAAACAGAAATGATTCATCTATAATGGTAGCTCTTTTCAGACAGCTCCTTAATAGGAGGTGGGGGTGGGGCTGACGATCACAATATTTGGCCTGGAGAATGTGTATTTACAAACATTTTCATCATGCAACAATGGAGACCTTTCTCAAAAAAGGGTTTGTTTTCTGTGCCTGTAGCTTCGAGTGTAGAAATAAGGTCAAGGGGCTGAGCCCCGGTGGTGTAAGTGGTTGAGTGCAGGGCTGCGGCCCGCGAGCTTGGGGGTTCAAATCCAGCGGCGGCTCTCAGGAGCAGCGCTGGGTAGCTCCCACGACCACCTGAGGGCAGTGATGACAGAAAAAAAAAAAAATAAGGTCAAATACTTTCTACTAAGTCCTCATTTGACCACAGATTCCAAATGGTTTAATGGCATAGTAGACACACTATCACTTCATTCTCAGCTTCAGAGTTCTTTGCTTTGGAAACAAGTTTTGGTGTGGCACTTCCTATCTGTGACCCTGTCCTGAAAACGGCTGAAACACAGGCTTTGTTGACATACATACTTCATTCTTCTTTTCTTCGATTTAACATCCACCTCCTCTTTATCAGAAATTCTAAAGGTAAATTATCCTTTGTGATGGAGTTCCAAAAACTGCTGATTTGAATCATCAGAAAAATTTCTGTAATCATTGACTGTGAATCCATTTTTCCATAATTTACATAATTTTCCATAAAATATAAGCAATTTACATAATTTACTTACATCCACCTGATTCTTATGAACTTTTTTTGTAGTCTTGTTTTGTTTTGGGGGGCATCATTGCCCTCTGGTGGGAGTAGGAGGCCCAACCTTGCTCTTGTGGAGCTGCTGCTGGATTTGAACTGCCAACCCAGTGGGTCGCAGTCCCGCACACAACCACTACCCCACCGGGGCTCTGCACCACCCGATTCTTTTAAGTAGGGGGGACTAGCACTTGGTACTAAACTTCTGAGCTTCCAGAAGCCTATCCACAAAATAGTAAAAATTACTTTGTCGATTTTCACTAACATATTGTCAGATCCTGGCTCGCATACTTTTATACAGTCAATATTATCTTCTTCTTTCAATCTCTGTTTCCTTGAGGTTTTTAAAAATAATCTTATTGGGGGAAAACAACTATTATCACAATCTATATATACATCCATTGTGTCAAGCACATTTGTACATTTGTTGCCATCATCATTCTCAAAACATTTGCTTTCCACTTGAGCCCTTAGTATTAGCTCATTATTTTCTCCTCCCTCCCTGCAGACCCCTCCCTTATGAGCCCTTGATAATTTATAAAGTATTATTATGTCAAATCTTATGCTGTCTGATGTCTCCTTTCACCCATTTTTTTGTTGTCCATCCCCCAAGGAAGAGGTTATATGTAGATCCTTGTAATCATGTCCCCCTTTCTACTCCATCTTCCCTCCATCCTCCCAGTACTGTCACCCTCACCACTGGTCCTGAAGGGATCATCTGTCCTGGATTCCCTGTGTTTGCAGTTCCTATCTATACCAGTATAAGTCCTTGGGTCTAGCCTGATTTCCAAGGTAGAGCTGGGATCATGAGAGTTGGGGGGAAGAGAGCATTTAAGAACTAGAGCAAAGGGCTGAGCCCCGGTGGCGTAGTGGTTGTGCACAAGACTGCGGCCCAGTGGGACGGAGGTTCAATTCCAGCAGTGGGGCTGGGTAGTGATACCCCCCCCCCAAAAAAAAAAAGAACTAGAGCAAAGTTGTAAGTTTCATCAATGCTACACTGCCCTCTGACTGGCACTTATCTCCTCCCTGAGACCCTTCTATAGGGGATGCCAGTTGTCTACATGAGCTTTAGGTCCCTACTCCACATCCCCCCCATTCATAATGATATTATTTTTTGTTCTCTGAAGCCTGCTATCTGATCCCATCAAAACCTCATGATCACACAGGCTGGTGTGTTTCTTCCATGTGGACTTTGTTGCTACTGAGCTAGATGGCCACTTGTTTACCTTCAAGCCTTTAAGACCCCAGATGCTATATCTTTTGATAGCCGGGCACCATCAGCTTTCTTCATCACATTTGCTTATGCACCCACTTTGTCTTCAGCGATTATGTCGGGAATGTGAGCATCATAGAATGCCAGTTTAACAGAACAAAGTGTTCTTGCAATGAGGGAGCACTTGAGTGGAGGCCCGATGTCCATTTACTACTTTAATACTAAGTCAATAAATATATGCACATAGATCTATTTTCCCATCATCATCTGTAAATATGTACACACCTGTATTTAGACCTCTATAAATGCCCTTTGTCTCCTTTCTTAGAATTCTTTTTATTCTGTTCCTCTTAAAAGGAGCCCTAGTGGCATAATGCGTTGGATTACTAATGACGAGGTGAGCATTTCTGTCTGGGAAGTCCAGCTAGAATGCTCCTTAAAAGCAAGTCTTACATGACTAGACTTCCTTGCATGTATTTTGGACTTGTTATCAGGAAAGAACAATTTCCTGGAGAACATTATGCTTAGAAAAGTAGATGGTAGATAAACAAGTGATAAGAGTTGTATAAGCCTACAACAAAATGATTTTTTTAACAAAAGAACAGCAGAGAGTTGGGCTGAGCCCCGGTTGCACAGTGGTTGAGTGCGGGACTGCAGCCCACTGACTTATTGGTTCAAATCCAGCAGCAGCAAGGCTGAGTAGCTCCCACAACTACCAGAGCGCAGTGATGCCCCAAAACAAAAAAACAAAAACAAAAAAAAGTTTCTTGGTAAGAAAAGCAGAGAGTCAGCAAATAAAGGGGAAAGTCCTCAACTAGATGGAGTGAAACACAAATTAAAATAATAATCTTGGGCTGAGCCCCGGTGGTGTAGTGGTTGTACGCGGGACTGCGGCCCACTGGGATGGAGGTTCGATTCCGGCTCCCAGGAGCAAGGGCTGGGCCTCCTACCCACCACCAGGGCAGTGATGCCTAAAAAAATAAATAAATAAAAAATAAAATAATAATAATAATCTTATACATAGTAACAAAGGATAATTCAGGACTAGGCAGGGTTCCATTCTGTACATTGAGTCATAATAACTTGAAACTGACTCAGTAGCACAACACATAGATGTGTATATGTGTGTATATATTTCCACATATATGTTTAATTTGCATGCATACACATGTTTATAAAGCCCAATGCTATCAAGTTGATTCCAACTGTTAGCACTCCTGTATAAGGCTTCAAAGACAGTAAATCTTTATGGGAGCAAATAGTTCCAGCTTTCTCCCTCAGAGCTGGTGGTGGCTTTGGCTCATTGACCTGATGGCTAGCAGGCTAATGATTATATGATAGCACCATCAAGGTACACACACACACCCCAATACACAATGGAGTTTTAAAAATTTGTGAAAAAATTCCATTTTCTTCTCATTAAACTTCCATGAACTTTTTGAAGCACTGCGTGTGCGTATGTGTGTATATGTATGCGTGTGTGTGTGTGTACATATACAGTGTCAGAGAAACCAGCTTCTAATATATCATCACGGATTCAGTAGGCGCAATTGTACAGTGATAACTTTTTTTTACAGTGATAATTATTAAAGCTCATAGTAAATCATGGAAAATGTGAAAAATAGAAATAATAGAGTCAGACACAATTCATGGTAGCATGCTTACTTTAGCCCTGTTTGGTAGTCCATGTGGAGAGAGAGAATGAAGGGAAGGCGTGAACAGGAGGAGAAGGAACAGGGAAGAGAAGAGGAGTTGGGGGAGGAGTGGCGCCCGAGAGAGAGGGCAAGACAGCTCCTTTATTCTGAACAGGCCTTCTATATCTTTGGGGACATTATGAGCCCCATACTTACGATAAAAACACATCACAGGAAGGGGTTATCCTATAGGTTATACAGTAATAAGGGGGATGATCTAGAGGCACACACGTGATAGGTAAGGGAGGTATTGGGGTCCCCATGTAACAAGGAGAATGGACCCCAGATTCATGGTGGTGGCCTAACCTTGATTGTCCTTGGACTGGAGGCTTGATTTAGCCAGCGCTTTCAGGGGAAGTGACCAAAAATTCAGGCTTATGGTGAACATTTTGAATCCAGGCACAGGGGCTGAAGTCCTTCCACACCCATCTGCTATTGGGAAAAAGTATGAGAGGAGGTGGATTCCACGGTGAGAAGAAAATAGAGCCAATAGGAATGTCTGCTTCTATAGGGAGTTAAAGTCAATTATTTGCTTACCTTAAGAAAGAACAGTGTGAAGGAGAGAAAATGTGGAAAGACTAGGAAAACATACTTGAATAATACCTCCATCCACCAGAATGGTGACTTTCCTACCGGGGAATGCTGGCCTTCCAGATCCCTTCCGTATCAGTGGGAGAATAAGCCCCAGTTTTATTTTCCTGTGTTAGTTTCCAGCATCTCCCCTTTCTAATTATGTTTAAAATTTAAAAATGTCACAGAGGCCACACAGTCTCTTTTCATAACTTTTAGCTTCCTATAAAAGCAACACAGTTATAGCCAGGACAAAGACTATGATTACGAGCAGCACTAGCACTCTAAGGCTGGAACCCAGGCTATGAGAAATACTTTGAATCCATGCACGAGGATCTACTCCCTCCATTCCATCCAACAGTTGCTTAATAATATCAGTGTCAGGAGAACCCTCAAGCTTTTCTTTAAATGTATAGAAAACGTTTCTCTCAGCTGATCGATATCTAACAAAATGTTTTCCTTAATCCCTTGCAAATGTTTTCTAATCAAATCTCAATCACGCAATCTGTCCAATATCTAATGAAACGTTTCACTTAGACCCTTGTAAATGTTTCCTAAGCAAATCCCATTCAAACATTGTTACATTATATAGCTACAGGATTACACAGAAATCAATTACATTCCAAGCACATTTTAATATTAAGTCCAAAATCTTGATCTTTCAGCAAAAGAACAGTCTGTAGTAATAGTCTAGTCACTTTTGTATAAAATGTTCAGTTATGATACAGTCCCAGAGTGTCCATTAGACAGTGTGAGCAATGAAAGAAACATCTCAGCAGGCAGCAATAGGCCTTCTCTGGATTCCGTGAGGTTTTCTTTGATGTTCTGGATGACTTCAGTAATGGGCAGGATCTGGCTATCGGCATCTCTGTTTTGGGCCTTACTGGATGGAGGGAACCATCAATCTCCTTTGCCTGATTCAAAAGACTGCAAAAAATCTTAATAAATTTATTCAGCTGTTTTTGAAGTAACTTACCAAATATTGTTTCTCTAATTTTTTTTTTTTTTTTTAGGCATCACTGCCCTCAGGTGGTGGGAGTAGGAGGCCCAGCCTTTGCTCCTATGGAGCCCGCTGCTGGAATCGAACCTCCATCCCAGTGGGCCGCAGTCCCGCGCACAACCACTACGCCACCGGGGCTCAGCCCTTGTTTCTCTAATTTTACCAATAAGGTTACAAGTTCAATTAAGCTGTATTGCCAATCAGGCTCCATATTGTGGGATTTTACAAGCTTGCGATAGTCTGCATTGGGTGGCTTCGCTCATTCCCTCCATGCTGGAACTAGCAGAAAGGAAATGACTCCAAATCCAGATCTGAAAAACCTTTTCCCGTCAGTTTCTAAATCCATGTGGGGGCGCTGTTGTTTCCTCAAAACAACACTCCAAAAGATTCCTTGATTTAACATAGGGTTGTCCAATTCAACTATTGTTTTCTTATAAGTGTACATTTTTATTCTAGAAATACAAGGCAACAACAGTTGGCTTGGGGCTGAGCCCTGGTGGCATAGTGGTTGTGTGCGGAACTGCAGCCCACTGGGTTGGAGGTTCAAATCCAGCAGCAAGGCTGGGCCTCCTACTCCCACCATCAGAGGGCAGTGTTGCCCCAAAAACAAAAAAAACAAAAAAAAAAAGAGTTGACTTAAGCAATATTCCTTTATAAATCATGGGTATATCCGACTTTATTACTACCTTAATTTTCTCTTTATAATCATGATTAATAATTCCAACAACAATCTCAACACTGTGAAATTTTAGATTAGACATTCCTAATAAACATTCTATAGTTCTCTTAGATAGTAGGGCCCCAGTTACAGCTCTTAATAATTTCTGATTTAATTACAGTTTTAGGCTTTTCCCCATAATTTTGAATAACTCCAGTATCTGAATTTCTTGATTACTTAGGTTAAATATTCCTGATAAGAACTATATTGCGGGCTGAGTCCTGGTGGTGTAGTGGTTGTGCGCGGGACTGCGGCCCACTGGGATGGAGGTTCAATTCCAGCAGTGGGCTCCACAGGAGTAAAGGCTGGGCCTCCTACTCCCACCACCAAAGGGCAGTGATGCCAAAAAAAAAAAAAGAACTATATTTCTATTTCAATATAAAGCTGCTAGTTTGGAGAGTTTTCAAGCTGCAGTAAGGGCTTCTGAGGCTTTTCTTGGTGGGTCTGATTTCCTGTTATGAGGTTTGGAAATACCTGTGACTTCTCCCATTCAAAGATTCCTTTACGGAGTTAAGCAGAGGCTTTGCCTTCCGAGTTCTGCTGGCCGGGGCTAGAATCAAGCTCTTCTGTCTATTTCTCTGCTGGGAAGTCTTTGCTAGTGTGGATCTTGAGCAATATTGACTCATCCAATGAGTTCCCTTCCTATAGTGAGAGCAAAATTCAGATTCTTTCAAATCCAAACATGGGGGGCCCTTGTCCATGCTCTGGCACGGGCCTCGACTCACTCTTTTGACTTGAATGGCCTGCGTGTCTTGCACTCCCTTTGAAGATAACCTGTCTTTCCGCAACCAAAGCACTTTTCTATAGGTCTGGTGTACTCTGCCAAGATAACTGGCATGAGGTTGGCTATGTATTTATTTGTCTCTATATTCCTGCATAACCTGATATAATCTAGCAATGTGTCCTGTTCCCTACAAGAACACAGAGCATCTTTACAGTGTTTACAGAAACCATAAGATAGCGTATGCGTTATTTCTTTCACTGTGTGAACATTTTTCATACATTTAGAAACAGTTTATTAAATGGAACACAAACTCGATATAGGGTTAATCATTTCACTGTCTTATAGTCATGTAACTTGGCCTTCTCTCTTCCGATGGCATTATCTTTTCCCAGGCCCTTACGCCCAGGCCCTTACGCAAACCTCTCTTATTATGCTATTGTCTTTTCTGAAATTTGAAGTTGCAACCCAACTGTGATATAGTTCTCATCTCCTAGCAGGGGATGAATCCCTATATCTATGCCCTCTTCTGCATTTTTGTGTGCTCAAATCAGTGCTGCCTTCCTTCCACAGTATTTAATACTGCAAATAATCTTTAGCATAGAGGCACATTTTTGCCACAGCTCTCCAGTTAGCAGGGCTCGAGCTCTCTGAATCCTATAAGGACCTTATCATGTTAATTACATAATGGGCATGTGGGCCATAGTCATTGACTGCTGGCTTGAGATCTTTTAGCAACTCAAAGGGAAAGGCACTGTGAATTCCTTGTGAGTGCTTCCCATAAGACTGACTGTTAACAGGATAAGATATTCTAAATTCTAAATCTCCTGAAATTTCTCTTTCTACTCTTGATATTAAAGGTACTTTTTTGGGGGGGGGGGGCGGGCATCACTGCTCTCCGGTGGTGGGAGTAGGAGGCCCAGTCCCACTGCTGGAATTGAACCTCCGTCCCAGTGGGCTGCAGTCCCGCGCACAACCACTACGCCACCGGGGCTCAGCCCCTAAAGGTACTTTTTTATGCTTTGCCTCTTCACTTTTATTTTCTGAGCTGGTTCTGGGAACTCCATTTCTTTTATATTTTTTATATTGTTAACTCTCTTAGTTTGCATTTCTTTAGTTGCTCTACCTCCAGCACTGGCTTGCTTAATTGTTTTACCATTTCTGATATTTACACTAAATTCTAGCAAGGGAGATGCTTTTAATATTTCCCCTTCTGATTCAGGCTTAGCTTTCTCAGCTCAGTCCAAATTAATCTTCTTATCTGCTTGATATTCATCCTGTGGGCTGCTCATCTGATTTAAGTTTGGGTATATCAGAGGCTTCTCAGTATTCTTTGCTTTGTCTACCTTTGAAAACAAGGCAGTTTCCTGGGGTTGTTCAATAGCTTCGCTTTGGATTTTGGAATTCGCTACATCTAGTACTTTATCACCTTTGAATCTTTAGGCGCTGCAGTGCTCTGAGGATATATAGGCTTCAACCATAAGGTTTCACTTAGAATCAGAGGACTTAGAAAAAAAAATTAATCCTTGCTTCATAAGATTTTTCCTAAAGTTTCATTACCTAATTCATGCTCATTCACAGAGGCCTTTGCTTGCTTTTCTAGATCTGGATAGCTCACACAAGACTTCTCACTAGACTAATAGTCCAATTTCTCTTTCTCCTGCAAAGGTTCTAAAATCACCTTAACTTGAACCAATAAAGACCGGGTGTCAATGAAAATGCTCCCTCCCTCCCTGTGGGCTTTTCTTAATTTCATGGCTATCTTATCCCAGATTTCCATATCAAAGGTTCCTGACTGGCGGGGTTGGGGGGTTGGGGTGGGAGAGAGGGATAACATTTGTTTACCACTTGAAAAAATTCTTTAATTTTCTTTTTCTGTTTCTTTATCATTACATCCTGTTTCTTCAAGAGGTGGAAATTCGTGATACTGTACTTTGTATCCTTGCTCTTTGACCCATATCTCACTCCGATTAAAAAATTCACTCAAAAAAGATATTTTCCTGATTCACCCTCAAAGTCTGATAAGGCTGTACAATTGTTGGGATATAACTCAAAAGAGTTCTTTTCGGGAGGGAGATGGCAATGTGTAGTAGGGGAAGGGGGCACTAACACACCCAAGGGGAGTGTATTATTTACATCTCCACAGGGAGAGAGGGACCAAACTTAAACCCAGTGTTCCAGGATGTGAATGCAGCATGACAGCATGGAGCAGGGAGCCAGTAGAGAGAGGTCTTAGGACCAAGCCCCAATCCCAACAAGGTGGACAGCCATCTCTCTCCCCAGGAGGGTTTGCTTTGGAGGACAGAACTGAAACTGCAACATGGGGAGAAGGTAAAGTGACCAGATTTTAAGTGGGACACCATTGACCGGGGAGGGGGTGTGTGTCCTTGATTAAAATTTTGGTCTATATGGAGCAACAAAAATGCTCATAGAACACAAAAATAGTATTATATTTACTTAATTTTAAAACACCACGGGATGTGGGACAAATTGTTAAAAGGCAGGACATCTGGTCACCTTAGGAGAGGGCCATATCTGACCAGATCATATGAGAGTAAATGAAGAAGGAGGGAGAGAGTGGAGTGCATCCTGACCCACCAAGCCTTGAGGATGATATCCCCACTCAGAACAGCCAATGCACAGAGAGGACCATGTGGCCAGCCCCATTATGAAACACAGTGTCCCTCACTGATGTAAGGCCCTATAGGGACAACAATGGAGAAACAGGGTCAGGACTGTACATGGGCTGACCCCACCACACGAAGGCAAAACACTAAGGGTGTGCAGCAGAGAAGCAGGGGGAACAGTGTCTGGAGTTCCCGAGGAAGTGCCAAAGATATACTTTGGGACTAGGGTGTGGCACCCTATCAAACTCAACTGGGAGACACTCCTGAAGGTCAACGAAGAGACCTTGAATTAGTTATACATCTTTCTTTTGTTATTATTACTTTTTTTTTTTTTACTTATTTATATATTTTTTCTGGACATTGTTTTTTTTCATTTTCTGTTGTCATTATTTTGCTTTCTTTGGTTGCTTCATCTTGTGAAGTCTTGGTTATCTTGTACATATTGTTATCTCTGCAAGTCTATCTAGATTAGATAGGCTGGATTAGTATTCTGGAGGAGAAAATAATGGGACTGATGATTCTGGAGGGAGGTGGGGTGGGGAGCTGGGGGGGTGGGGAGAAAGGAGGTGGTGTTGATCAACCTAAGGATAAGGGAACAACAAGTGATCCAAAACCAGTGATAAGGTGGGTGTGAGGGGCCTGATAGGGATTGATCAAGCATAATGTAACAGAGAAATTACTGAAACCCAATTGAAGACTTAGCATGATAGTAGGACAAGAGGAAAGTAAAAGAAATAGAGGAAAGAAATCGGAGGCAAAGAGTATTTATATAGGCCTAAATATAGGCATGTACATAGGTAAATATATTTTTATATGATGATGGGGAAATAGATCTCTATGCATATACTCATAGGGTTAGTATTAAGGCATCAGATTGGCATTGGAACGCCACTCAAGTACTTTCTCAATGCAAGAACACTTGTTCTATTAAATTGGCATTTCAGGATGCTCACCTTCCTGACATGATCACTGAAAACAAATGTGTGCATAAGGAAATGTGGTGAAGAAAGCTAATGGTGCCTGGCTATCAAAAGATAAAGCATCTGGGGTCTTACAGGCTTGACAGTAAGCGAGTGGCCATCTAGCTCAGAAGTAAGAAAGCCCACATATGAAAAGTAGATCAGCCTGTGTCACCCGAGGTGTCAAAGGAATCAATTACCAGACATCAAAGAACTAAAAATCATATCATTGCGTGCCCACCTCCCTGATATGATCGCTGATAAAAAAAAAAGTGTGCATAAGAAAATGTGGTGAAGAAAGCTGATGGTGCCCAGCTATCAAAAGATATAGCATCTGGAGTCTTAAAGGCTTGAAGGTAAACAAGTGACTATCTAGCTGAGAAGCAACAAAGCCCACATGGAAGAAGCACACCAGCCTGTGTGACCATGAGGTATTGAAGAGATCAGGTATCAGGTATCAAAGAACAAAAATTACATCATTGTAAATGAGGGGGAGTGCAGATGAGGTACACAAAGCACATCTGTAGGTGAAGCGACATCCCATTACAGAAGGGCTACAGGGAGGAGACAAGCCAGTTAGGATACAGTGTAGCACTGATGAACTATGCCACTTTCCTCTAGTTCTTAAATGCTGCCTTACATCTCCCCCAACTATCATGATCCCAGTTCTACATTACAAATCCAGCGAAACAACAGGATGTACAGGTACAGGTAGGAACCTGTACAATGGTACAGATAGGAACAGAACTGGAAACATGGGGAATCCAGGACAGATGTTTCCTTAAGGACCAGTGGGGAGAGTGGCGATACTGGAAAGATGGAGGGAAGGTGGAGTAGAAAGGGGGAACCAATTACATGAATCTACATATGGCCCCCTCCTTGGGGTATAGACAACAGGGAAGTGGGTGAAGGGAGACATTAGACAATGCAACAAATGACAAAATAATAATTTATAAATTATCGAGGGTTTGTGGGGAAGGGGGGAGAGGGGGGAAGGGAAATAAGAGGAGCTGTTACTAGTGACTTAAGTGAAAAGAAAATATCTTGAGAATGATGGCAACAAGTGAACACACGTGCTTTACATACAATGGATGAATGAATGGATTGTGATGACAGTTGTATGAGCCCCCAATAAAATGATTTTTAAAATAAATAAATAAAGAGTTCTTTTCCTTCCAGGCCCCACATTGGGTGCCAAATATCAGAGAAACCAGTCTCTAACATATCATCGTGGGTCTGGTAGGTGCAACTATACAGTGATAGTTATTAAAGCTTATAATAAAGTCATAGAAAATATGAAAGATAGAAATAATAGCGTCAGACCCATTTCATGGTAGCATGCTTACCTCAGCCCTGCTTGCTGGTCCATGTGGAAAGAGGAAAGGAGAGGGAACAGGGAGGGAAGAGAGAGGAATTGGGGGAAAAGAGGTGGCTGAGAGAGAGGGCGAGAGAGTGTGAGAGGGTGAGCAAGCTCCTTTATTCTGAACAGGCCTTATATATCTTTGGAGGACAATATGAGCCCCATAATTACAGGTAAAGACACCTGTCATAAGCAGGGGCTATACTATAGGTTATACAGTAATGAGGGGGGTGACCCAGGGGCACACACGTGATAGGCACGGGAGGTATTGGGGTCCTCATGTGAAAGGAGGGTGGACCCCAGCTTCATGGTGATGGCCTAACCTTGATTGCCCATGGGCTGGGGACTTGATTTAGTCAGAGCTTTCAGAGAAAGTGACACGTTGTCCTAACAGCAGGGAGTCAGCCCTGTCTTTTTTGGGAGAGGAAATGGTTTCTGAATAACTGAAATCTTTAGGGAGAATATCTCTAAGCTCCCACCAAATGCTGGCAAATAGTTGGTAATATTTGCTTAATATTTTGGAGGAGATATAATTGTGGAAAAGTCTTATATCCCTCTGACATACACAGTGTGTTAGAAAGCAAGTATTTATTATATTAATTTTTCTCAGTTATGTGGTATGATTTCAATATCTTATGAAAAAGCCTAATTTTTTATATATTCAGAAAAACACTCTCTAAGGGCATTTCCACTTTACTCAATATTCTGAATGTTATTTCCCCAAGAGCTAGAATATGTATTAGTCTATTATTATTAACTTTGACACACAAAGAAATTATTGTAATTTATATGATCAAATTTGGATCTCAGTTAATTCTTCTATAAAATGAAATAGAATTATTTCCAAAAGATCAGTTAAATAGCAATTCATGTAGCTATTTTCTAATCTATTTATTGCATATTAGGTTCCAATTATCTCTTGAATCTACTTTTTTTTTTAATTAAAAAAAAATTTGGGGGGGCATCACTGCTCTCCGGTGGTGGGAGTAGGAGGCCCAGCCCCACTGCTGGAATTGAACCTCCATCCCAGTCGGCTGCAGTCCCACACACAACCACTACGCCACCGGGGCTTAGCCTTGAATCTACTTTTAATTAATCATGTTAATCAAAAATTATATTAATTATTTAATATACTTGGGCTGAGCCCCGGTGGCTCATGGACATGGGCTGGGCTGTTTCTTATTACACAATTTCTCTTTAATATAAAGCTCTTTCCCATACATGTATGAGTCTCCCTGAATTTGTTTTTCTAGTCTACCCAGTCTAACACGTCACATATTTTATCTTAATGTATCTATGTACACTTCACCCTCATTCAGTATTATCTTTCTCATCACTCAAAATAACAAGTCGAAGAAAAGTGAGAACATACAATATTTGCTTTTCATGCTTTACTTACTTTGGCTAACACAATGTCTCCAGTTCACGTTCTAAGATGTTTCAGAAGCTCATTTCTCTTTATCACTAAGTATATCATTACTATGTGTCTACCACATCTTACTTAACCACTCATGCATCAATGAGCACTTTGGTTGTTTCTATCTTTTTGCTATTGTGAATAGCAAACATGTGTGCATATGTCTGTTAGTGTCAGTTTAGTAGATCTCAAGGAGATATATCTAGGAGTGGAATTACTGGATCATATGGCAGTTCTTCTCTCCCCCCACCCCCACCTCTGGTTTTTAAAGAATGATCAGACTGTTTCTCAGAATGTTATCCTATTTTTCATTCCACTGATAATGAATGAGGCCTTCTATTTCTCCACATTCTAACTCAATTATCTACTGTTGCTATAAAGAACTACCACAATTGGATGACTTTAACAAATTTATTCCCTCAAAGTTCCCGAGGCTAGGATTCATGGTGCCAGCTCTAGGAAAAGATTTTTGTCTCCTTCTAATATCTGTGGGCCTAGTGTCCCTTGTAAATCTCCATGTGTCTTGCCATCAATCTTCTCTTAGTTCTCAGAGCTTCTTAGTAGATCCATAAGGAGAGCTCCACTCCTAACACTTCTTTCTGGGTAGTAGTCAAAGCCCTCCTCTCTGCAGATTCCCTCTTTCCTTTTATCTATTGTTCAATAAAAAATGTTGCAAACCAAACCACAGGGAAACAGCCCTGAAATTGGATCAGGCTCTCTCTCTCTCTTTTGACCCTTTTACAGCTGATTGGTTTATCAAATAAAACCATATCTTGGGAATTATTAGATACCTACCTGTCACACAGACATATCATTACATAGGTTACATGTATCATTATATATCATCACATAATTATGAAACTGAGAATTGTGGCCCAGTTAAATTGACAAGCATTTAGGGGTGGGGTGAGGGTACACAATTTAATTCATGCCACCTTTTTAAAAAAATAAATCATTTTATTGGGGGCTCGTACAACTCATCACAATTCACACTGACATCAATTGTGTCAAGCTCTTTTGTACATTTGTTTGCCTCATCATTCTCAAAACACTTGCTTTCTACTTGAGGCCCTGGCATCTGCTCATGAAAGTACTTTTATTTTGTCTTATCTTACACCACTCACTTCTCTGCTGTCTGTCCCCCAGGAAAGAGGTTATATATAGACCCTAACAATCTGTTCTCCCTTTCTACCCCACCTTGCCTCATCCCTTCCCTTAACCTTCTGTGAGGAGATGTCCCATTGCCTACAGATGGGCTTTGGATCTCCATTCTGTACTTCCTCTCATTCACTATGATTTGTTTTTTGTTCTCTGATGGCTGATAGCTGATCCCCTCAACACCTTGTGAGCACCCAGGCTACTGTGCTTCATCCATGTGGGCTTTGTTGCTTCTCAGCTAGATGGCCACTTGTTTATCTTCAAGGCTGCTTTATCTTTTGATAGCCGGATATCATCAGCTTTATTCACCACATTTGTTTATGTACTCACTTTGTATTCAATGATCGTGTTGGAAAGGTGAGCATCTCGGATTGCTGAATTTTAAGAACAAAGTGTTCTTATATTGGGGGAGTAGGGTCTTAAGTAGGGTCATGCCGCCTTTCAATACTTGTTATTTTTCTTTTTTGTATGGCTGGTGGTTTTATCTTACTATAAAATGGGAGTGAAATGGTATCTCATTGTGGTTTTGATTTGAAAATCTGATGGCTAATGATGTATAGCCACTTTTTATGAGTTTTCTGGCAATTTGAACATTCTTTTTTGTGAAGAGTTCATTCTAATCCTTTGTCCAATTTTTTTTATACTTTTGCTTTTGAAAGTGGATGCACATTTTATTTATTTATTTATGTATTTTGGGCATCACGGCTCTCCGGCAGTGGGAGTAGGAGGCCCAGCCCCACAGCTGGAATTGAACCTCCGACCCAGTGGGCTGCAGTCCCGTGCAGAACCACTACGCCACCGGGGCTCAGCCCTCTTTGTCCAATTTTTAATTGGGTTAACTTTTGGTTTTTAATTTGTATAAGTTTTCTGTATATTTTAGACGCTTTTCACTTATGTTGTTCTCAAACATTTTTTTCCATTTTTTTTTGTTTTTTTGTCACTCTTTTTATTTGCAGGGGGGGGGGCATCACTGCTGCTGGATTTGAACTGCCAAACTCGCAGGCGGCAGTCCCGCACTCAACCACTAATACCACCAGGGCTCAGCCTTGTCATTCTTAATAAACTGGATGATTAACATACATATTTAACTTTTATGTTAAATAGGTCATCAGTTGGTTTGATGGCAGTGAAAGTGATGCCCCAGGGCTATGCTATTAATGTTCTCTGACATAAAAGGGCAATGATGTCTCATGGTGAACCAGAAGCATATATATACATGCATATATACATACACACACACACACACACACACACACACACATATATATACCACAGCTGCATGAGTAGATTTTGGGCTTGCACTTAATTCTAGCCCAAATCTATGAACAATTACTTTTATAACTTAGACCTGCTTGATGTTCAACCTCAAGAAGAGATCACTGAAGATGAAGTGCTATAGCAACATGTGAGGAAGAGACTAAATGGTGCCAAGCTATCAGAAAGAATAGTGTCAGGGGTCTTAAAGGCTTCTTTTCAAACAAGTAGCCATCTAAGTAAGGTGACAATTGAGTCTACAAGGAAGAAGCACACCAGCCTGTGATCCAAGGATTAAAAAAATAACATAATTCAAATCTCAAGAAGGGAGTGAGATCAGACCTTAAATTCTGAACTCTTGTCTTGCAAAAGTTTAGGGGTGGCAAAGGAAGCCCAAAATCCATTTGCAGGGTCCACACATGGATTTAACCTCTGAGCATAATTGAGGGATATGAATAGCCCTATTCTCAGAGAGCATTGTAAACTTAGCAAGTGGTTTGTTAATTTTACTAATCTTTTCAAAGATCCTTGGTCTGAATTAGCTGTTCTTTTAACTGTTTTCCTGTTGTTTTTTCTGCTCTTCTCTTTATATTTTTTCCCAGTAGCTTTGCTGTTGGTGTTAGCTTTGAGTTGGTTCCAGTTCATTGCAAGCCTGTGTACCACAGAAAGGAACAACGCTCAGTCGTGTGCATCCTCATTGTTGTTTGGGTCCATCGTTACAGCCTCTGTTTAAATCCATCTTGTTGCAGATCTTCCTTTCCCCCTGCCTGCTACTTTAAAAAGCAAGGCATCCTTCTTCAGGGGCTGGGCTCTACTGACAACATACAAAATACACAAGACAAATCTTGCCATTCTTACCTCTAAGGAATATTCTAGCTGTTCCTCTTTTAAGACAAATTTCTTTTTTGGTAGTACATGGTATTTTTTTTTTTTTAATTTTTTTTAGGCATCACTGCCCTGGTGGTGGGAGTAGGAGGCTCAGCTTTTGCTCCTGTGAGCGGGAATTGAACCTCCGTCCCAGCGCGTCGCAGTCCCGCGCACAACCACTGCGCCACCGGGGCTCAGCCCATGGTATTTTCAACATTCATCACCAGTACCATAATTCACATGCATCGATTCTTCTTTGGTCTTCTTTACCAATGTCCAACTTTCCTATGTATATGAGAAGACTGAAAATACCATACCCGGGGTCAGACGCACCTTAGTTCTCAAAGTAACATCCTTACTTTTCAACACTCTGAAGAGGTCTTGTGCAGCAGAGTTACCCAATGCAATGCATCCCTTGATCTCCTGACTATTACTTGTGGACAAAAGCGTTGATAGGGGATCCAAGTAAGACAAAATCCTTGACATGTTGTTACTTAGTTTAACAGGTTGTGAGGAGTAAGGTCTTCTTTACATTGAATTGTAATCCAAACTCAAGGCTGCAATCCTTTGATCTTCTTCAGCAAGTGCTCCAAGTCCTCATCGTTTTCAGCAAGCGAGATTATGTCATCTACATATATCAGGTTGTTAATAAGCCTTCGTCAAAATCTAGTAACTTTATATTTAATTGTCTTCTTTCAATAGGTCAGGCTATACATTTAGAGATTGTTCTTTTTTTTTTTTTCCAATATAATTAATGCTACAAATTTTCCTCTCGGGAATGCCTTCCCTGCATCCCATGAGTTTCGGTATGATATGTCTTGTCATTTATCTTCAGGTATTTTAAAATTTCACTCATGATTTCTTCCTTGAGAAGTTATTCAACAGTGCAGTGCTTAATTTCCATAGGAACTACACTGACAAGGTCTAGTTTAGGAGCTATGTGTGGTGTGCTATGTGTTGGGCTATTAACTTTAAGGTAATGCAAATTCCCCAGTCACTTTGCAAGAGAAAGATGAGGCTGTCCAGTTCAATAAACATTCACAGCCCTCAGAAACAAACAGGATCAATTCTGTTCTGTAGCAATCAACTCAATTGCAGCAAGGATTTTGTTTTGTTGGGGGTAACTATGTTGAAATTACACATTCCTAAGGTTCACCTGAGAAAACTCTGGTTTAAATATCCTGTCTCTGCATTAACATTAGAAACTCCTCCTTTCACTTCAAGAGTCCCCATCTTCTTAGGAGATATCAAAGTCAACTGGCACAACATAGTCCACAATATTCTACATCCTAAATTGGTGAGTGACAACTGGGGTCCTGAAAACTCGTGAATGTCCATCTATCATGCAATTACCAGTATCTCATTGTTTAAGGCAAAGATAATTTACTTTATCTTCTTCTTTTACTTCCCTAATCATGATTTTCTATAGTTCTGTAAGCATATGAGGAGGTTCAAAAGATTTGTGAGAAAAAATAGAGTGAAAAAATGATGGAGAATGTGTATAACCTTTTTAAAAAACATTTTTTATCATTTTATTGGGGGCTCATACAACTCTTACCACAATCCATACATCCATCCATTGTATGTAAAGCACATTTATTGCCATCATCATTCTCAAAACATTTTCTTTCTACTTATGTCCTTGGCATTCGTTCTTCCCCTCCCTCTCTGCTCCCCCCTCCCTCATGAACCCTTGATAACTTGTTATAATTATTTTGTCATATCGTATACTGTCCAATGTCATCCTTCACCCACTTTCCTATTGTCCATACTCCAGGGAGGAAGTTATATGTAGGATCCTTAAAATCAGTTCATAACCTTTTTGAAGTTCTCTAGTATTTATAATGGCAATACTGACATGGTGAGCTGCTAACCACAAAGTCAGAAGTTTGAAACCACCAGCTGCTCCATGGGATGAAGATGGGGCTTTTTACTTCTGTAAAGAGTTAAAATTTGGGAGCGCAGAGGGACATTTATACTCTGTCCTACAGGTTCACTATAAATAGGCATTGATTTGATGGCAGTGGGTTTAGTTTGGTTTTGGAGTATTCTTTTTTTTTTTTTGAGCATCACTGCTCTCCGGTGGTGGGAGTAGGAGGCCCAGCCCCACTGCTGGAATTGAACCTCCGTCCCCGTGGGCCGCAGTCCCGCGCACAACCACTACGCCACTGGGACTCAGCCCTGGAGTATTCTTGTGATGTTTATTTATTTATTGAATGATTTTATTGGGGGCTCTTAGAGCTCTTATCACAATCCATACATTCATCCATTGTATCAAGCTCATTTGTACATATGTTGCCATTCATTTTCTTTTTTTTTTTTTTTATAAAGAAGATCTGCTTTGAGTAGATGCTCTTTTTTGTTTTGTTTTGTTTTGTGGGCCTCACTGCCCTCTGGTGGTGGGAGTAGGAGGCCCAGCCTTGTTGCTGGATTTGAACCTCCATCCCAGTGGGTTGCAGTCCTGTGCACAACCACTATGCCACCGGGGCTCAGCCCACCATTCATTTTCAAACCTTTTTTTTTTCTACTTGAGCCCTTGGCATCAGCTCATTTCCCCCCTATCCCCCACTGCCTCCCTCCCTCAGGAATCCTTGATAACTTATAAATTATTATTTTTTTCATGTCTTACATTGACTGCATTGCCCTTTATTCACTCTTTTGTTGTTTGACCCCCCTGGGAGGGGGTTATATGTTGATTATTGTGATCAAGTTTCCCTTTCCCCACCAACAACAAAACTATCTACTTCTCTGTAGGGTTCACAATGGCCACACAGAACTCATAGGCCATGCTCACTGTTATGTGTTTATTAGGGAGGTAACATATTACCTTGTAGTAATACATATTACAAGGCAGGGTCAAGATCAACTTGAAAGTAATAGGCACAATTTAGGATCAGGTCAGGAAGCACACAGGCAAGATGTGGAAGTGTTCTCAAAGTGAAGAGCACATTCCTTTTATCTTCAGTAGGACAGCTTCTCACCAGGGCAGTTCTCAAAGGCAAGGGATGATACACTGAGGACTGCAGTGTGCCTGATCTGAGCCTCATTCACTTTGTCATATGCATGTGACAGTTGTACACAGAATAAAGAAGACTGAAGATCCTTGCATTTCATTCATGACGCTAGTGAAGGGTATTTGAAATATCATGGACTCCCAAGGGCTCATACAGCAAATAATCTGGGACAGCGCTGAGACTGAACTTAGCCAGCACCACCGTGCTCCTTCTCTGGGTCAGTTTCTCTGCTGGACAGCTCTGCTGTGCAACTTCTCTGCTATCTTGAACTCCCTTCTGTGGGTCTCTCTGATATTGACTTCACTGCTAAGTGGCTATGCCAGGGCATAGGCAGTATCAAAGCTTATAGCCTTTCCAGATGCTGCTTTCTTACCAATAACTCTCTACTGGGTCCATCTGCCACCGGGCTACTTAGTTGGCCTAGCTCACAGCCAACACAGCAGCTTATTCAGCTCTCTTAGCTGCCCTCTGCCCTTAGACCTCTCCATCAATGAGCCTCTCTGGTACCAATTTGTTTAACTCATACCAGTGGAGCAGCTTCAGGACCACTCGACTCCCCTGTGGTTTTGCTTCTCTCCAACTCAGCTCTTATCCAGCATCATTTTTTTTCTACCAGGAGACCTCTAAAACTTCCCTTTCAGCTGTCTATAACCCAGCCCTCATCAGCTACCCAGTGTCTCCCTCGTCAAACTAAAGGTCAACTAATTAATTCTCTATTATCCAGGGAATGTCAATACATTTAGGTTATCCTGAATTACCAGACAAAAGCCTCAAATTGTCTCTTGCTTATGCAAGAAGTATCACTCAAACCACGGAATCCCCGGAGAAGAAGTAACCAACCCTTGGGTGGAAAACAACATGGCAGCACCATCCTCGTCTCCCAAGACTGAGGGCAAAGGTAACTCTTCAGAAATTCGGGAGAAAATCTCCCAAACTATTTTCTCAAAGAGCTCACTGACTCACAGAGGGGAAAGAGGATAGACATGTAGGGAGACAAACTCTCACAACTATTACAGTAGAACCCTGATACTCTATCGCATCACTATTCAACATAATTGGATTTTGATGTTAAATGTTGAGAAAATCATGACCTTTTGTACTGTTTTGAGATAAAAAGACATGGTTTCTTTTTTTTTTTTTTTTGGGTGGGGGAGGCATCACTGCTTTCCGGCGGTGGGAGTAGGAGGCCCAGCCCCACTGCTGGAATTGAACCTCCGTCCCAGTGGGCTGCAGTCCTGCGCACAACCACGACGCCACCGGGGCTCAGCCCCATACAGAGGTTTTTGAAAAGAATAGTCATGATAAGGAACTGGTTAATCATGTTTTTGATATTGTTGATAATTTAGCAAACCTTTTTAGAAAACAGTTAAGGGAATGCCAACAGCAGACCACACTTGACAGATTTTTTTTAAGAGAAAACCAGCCAGGTCCTAGTGAAAAAAGGCAAAGAAGTGAAAAAGCTACCGAAAAGCTGCTACCACTTGATTTTATGAAGGGGATTCCCCACCAATGCCTCCTCTCCACATCCGTGTCCACAGATTCAGATCCTTGTCATCTCAAGGTATCTCAAGGTATGAGCCATACTGTATTTGTTAAATTTTTTTAAATGTTGTGTTTCTTATTTAAATTATATTATTTAACTCTGAGCCTATTTACTTTGAAATTTCTGTGTAATTTTTTTGCATAAAAAGGCAAAGTTAGGGAAAAAATTTGGTTGAGAACAGATTATTCCATGTTCAGCTATTTCTTTTTTTTAAGGGGGGGGCATCACTGCCCTCTGGTGGGAGTAGGAGGCCCAGCCTTGCTCCTGGAGAGCTGCTACTGGATTTGAACTGCCAACCCAGTGGCCCACAGTCTCGCACACAACCACTACACCACTGGGGTTCGACCCTGTTCAGTTATTGCTTACGGGAAAAATTGATTCAGAACTCAATTGCATATCATCTTGATGGTCCTTCTAGAACCAAGGTCCAGGGTTCTACTGTATGTTCAGCAGCTTACTCTTAGGTATGCACCCAACAGAAATGATTTTACATGTGCACCAAAACACAAATCACAGTCACATTATTCTTGAGAGCCAAGAGCTGGAAACAATCCAAATGTTCATCCGCCATACAATGGATTTAATTTTTTAAAAGTCCCTTATCCAACCTACATGCTGTTTTTAGGTGTTGTCAAGTTGATCCAGACTCAGAGACAGTACGTACAACAGAATGAAACAGTGCTCGGTCTTATGCCATCCTTACAAGTGGGATGTTTGAGTCCACTGTCACAGCCACTGTGACGATCCATCGCACTATGACAACTGTGTTTGACAGGGTTCTCTAGAGGAACAAAATCAGGACACTAGTAATTCTCTTTATATATTTATATAGATAGAAGGATAAATAAGAAATAAACAGTTGGCTGAGCCCCGGTGGCGTAGTGGTTGTGCGTGCGACTGCGGCCCACTGGGTTGGAGGTTCAAATCCAGCAGCAAGGCTGGGCCTCCTACTCCCACCACCAGAGGGCAGTGATGCCTAAAATAAACAAAAATAAAAATTTAAAAAATAAATAAATAAACAGTTAACTATAAAGCAGTACAAATGGCTCAGTGCAACTCACTGGCATGAGACAGTTAGTACACTGGCAGTCCTTGGAGTCTAGAGGGCTGCAGAGTAGTCCTCTGTAGAGCAATTCAGGATATCCAGCCACAAGCAGCAAACAGCAGAGCAGGTCACCAACAGTCAGCCTGATGACTGAGTCCAACAGTTCCCAGCTCAAGAGATGGATATTCCAGGAGCATGGCGAAGCAGGGCTTGAAGGAGCCTCAACTCACAGCAACGTAGTCCACCAATTAGGTATCCCACAGGTAGTATCGCTTGGAGATCGAAGCACAGGAGGCACCAGGACGAGGCACAGGACGAACAAGGTTTGAAGATCAAGAGCAAGAGGACAAGGGTGGGGCTCCCTGAGCCATTTCTAGCTCCACCCTTCAATTGATCTTATTTGTGTTCACTAGCCATGTTGTCACAACAGACCTGTATCTTCTTTGGCCACTAGGCACAACAAGCTTACCTATCACAAAAATCTTCCTCATTTTTGATTACCATCTACTTTACGTAACAAGGTGTTCTCCTCCAGGGACTGGTTTCTCCTTAAAGTACATCCAACAGTGTATAAGAGTCACCAACCAGACCTCTAAGGAACATTCTGGCTATATTCTTCTGGCAGTCCATGGCATTTTCAATATTCTTCACCAACACCCTAAATCAAATACATCATCAGTCCCTCTTTGGTTTTTCTACATATTACTCATTCACCGCCCTTAAGTCAATTCCAAGGTGTCCTACATATACAACATTGAAAAATGAAGCAACACCCCAGTGTGATGTATACCACAAACATAATATTCTGCCAAATTAATCCAACACAAAATAGTTCAATGGCCCCACATAGAAGCACACCACCCTGTTTGACAATGAGGTGCCAAAGGCATCAGGTATCAAGCATCAAAGAAAAAAAAATCATATTATTATGTGCTTATCTTCCCAATACAATCGCTGAAGACAAATGGGTGCATAAGCAAATGTGATGAAGAAAGTGGATGGTGCCCGGCAACAAAGCCCACATGGAAGAAGCACAATCAGCCTGTCTGATCCGGAGGTGTCAAAGGGATCATGTATCAAGCATTAAAGAACAATAATCAAATGATTGTGAATGAGGGGGGAATGCAGATTAGAGACCTAAGACCCATCTGTAGGCAACTGGACATGCCCTTACACAAGGGTCATGGGAAAAGGAGACAAGTCAGTCAGTGTGCAGTGTCTCAATGATGAAACATACAACTTTTCTCTAGTTCTTTAATGCTTCCTCCCCCCACCCCCCACAATCATGATCGCAATTCTATCTTACAAATAAAGCTAGACCAGAGGATGTACAGATATGAACAGGAAACAGGGAATCCAGGGCAGAGGATCCCTTCAGGACCAGTGATGAGAGTGGCTATACTGGGAGGGTGGAGGGAAGGTGGGGTAGAAAGGGCGAACCGATTACAAGGTTCTACTTATAACCTCTTTTCTGGGGAATGAAAAACAGAAAAGTGGGTGAAGGGAGACATCAGACAGTGTAAGACAAAATAATAATAATTTATCAGTTATCAAGAGTCCATGAGAGACGGGGGGAGGAGGAGAAAATTGGGGAGCTAATACTAAGGGCTCAAGTAGGAAGCAAATGTTTTGAGAATGGGCAACAAATGTACAAATGTGCTTGACATAATGGATGCATGTATGGATTATGATGGGAGCTGTCTGAGCCCCCAATAAAATGATAAAAAAAACAACAAAAAATAGTTCAATTATATAAAATCCAAAACACATGCAAAATTAAATTTTAAAAGCCTAAATATGCATATGGACATGGCAAATCCACAAAGAAAAACAAGGAATATGTTACAATGGAAGGTACAGAATGGGTATTTTGTGGTGCAGTGGTTAAAGTGCTCAGCTACTGAGAGGTCAGTGGTTTGAACCCACAGGCTATTCCATGGAAGAAAGAAGTAACAGTGCACTTCCTTCAAGGTCACAGCCCCATAATCTCCAGGGAACAGTTCTACTCTGTCCTGACGGTGGCTAGGAGTTGGCATCTACTTGAAGAGAGTGAGTTTGGTATGTTATTCTTTTTTTTTTTTTTGGTATGTTATTCTTAAACCAGGTGGTGAGGGCATGAATATTTACTTTGTGATAAATTGCACATTCTGATTCTGGGCACTTTCTTATCATATTTCATTCTTTGCTTCTCCACCAATACTTCAACTCTTGAACATGCTTCATTTTGTGTCTTCTCAAACCCTTCTGCCTGGGAAGTTCTTCTTTGAATTTTTCTTTCTTTTTTTTTTTTGGGGGGGGGGCATCACTGCCTCTGGTGGTCGTGGGCGCTACCCAGTGCTGCTCCTGAGAGCCACCACTGGATTTGAAACGCCAAGCCCGCGGGCTGCAGTCCCGCACTCAACCACTTAAGCCACCAGGGCTCAGCCCTCAATTTTTCTTTTAACTTAGTTTTTGTGTATTCCCTGCTATCTTAAAAGCTTGCAAGTTGTCTTCCAATGTACAATGATTGGAATCTATTCACGTGCAGTGACAAAGAATGAAGCAAAATCAGGAATGAGAGGAAATGGACTTCCTCTTTGGCCTTTAGACCAGAAGAACTGGATAGTGCCTGGCTATCATTAGCAGCCATTTTGTGAGCAGTGATTCTATGGAACACTCTTGCTTCAAGTGGGAGAAGTGTGAACCAGAATTTTAAAATTCTCATGGAATCCAAACCTTTTAGAGTCATTGAGGTTGAATGAACACTTGGAACTATTTTAAAAGCTTAAACCAAAAAAAAAAATATTTCCTGAAGTTCTCTTTAAAGCAAATAGTAGTTTAGCTTCCATGGTAAATGCAGAAAAATGTGAAGTTGTCAAGGATTTTGTCTTGCTTGGATCCACAATCAATGCTCAAGGAAGTAGCAGTCAAGACTGCTACAATAAAAAGATATATTGCATTAGGTAAATCTGCTGCCCAAAACCTCTTTAAAGCATTGACGAGCAAGCACGTTATTTTGAGGACTACGGCATGTCCGACCCAACCCATGGTATTTTCCATTGCCTTGCATGCAAGTGAAACTTAGATATTGAATAAGGAAGACTGTAGAAGAATCAGTACATTTAACTTGTGGTGCTGGAGAATAATATTGAAAGCACCATGGCCGGCTAAAAGGACACACTTACCTGTCTTGGAAAAAGGTCAGCGTACTCTGAGGATGACAAGACTTCATCTTACATCCTCGGACAGGCTGTCAGGGGAGACCAGTTCCTGAAGAAAGACATCATGCGTGGTGAAGTAGAGGGACGAGGGAAAAGGGGAAGGCCCTCAGGAGATGGCTTGACATAGTGACTGCAACAATGCACTCAGGTACAGGCGCACGGTGCAGGAGCAGACAACGTGCATACATCAGGCTATGGGTTGGCACCAACTAAATAGCTTCTAAGAAACTAGCAACCGTAAAGAATATGTGCATTGAACATGGTGCTGTTTTAAAGAACTACCTCTATGGGGTCAAATGAACAATTCAAAATGTTAGCGAGGACGTTAGGCACCGTGAGTCAATGTGACTGGAAAAGAAATGATGCGAAAAACTAGAGTGGGCATGTTCACACAATTAGAAGACTATAATCAGTATCCCTGAATGATTCACGTAGAAATGACTTGGTGCATGCTCCGCTGTGTATATTTTCAACAATACAGATTCTTGTGGATTGAAGCCCAACTTGTAACCATCGCGACCAGAGGCTTTTGAAATAATCGATTCTTAAAGAGAAAATAAAAAGTTCTTCCAGATCTACCAAGGAAAAGTTCGTTGGTTTTTTTTAATTCAGGTTAGACCTCAAAACAAAAAAAACTCATTGCCCCGTTAGTTCCAACTCATCATGGGCATCATGACCTTATGGGGCAGCGCAAAACTGACCCTGGGGGCTCTTTAAGAGAAAACACCTCTCTTGTGAAGAAGCTACAACAGGAGCTGCTTGTGGTTAGGGGAACACACCTGCCACCAGGACTCCTCAAGGGTACCTGAGGGAGTTCTGCCTTCTTCTGCCCTTGGTTTCTCGTTTTCCACCTCCACCTTCCAGTATTTCCAGTTCGGTTTTCCAGACCAAATCCATTATCTGAAATTCGATGTTGTTCTTATTGACCTGTTTACTGTGTTAGTCAACTCTAACATTAAGCTCCAAGACAGGGCAATATAATACGTTCATCATCATACGTTATCCTGGTGACTAAGCAGCAGCTGACACAGTAAAAAGCACATTTCACCGCATTGATAGATGGCTTCACATTTCAATCATACGGCACAGTGCCTGACTCAACGCGTTATCTGTAGCTCAGAGAACTGAACCGTTTAGTTCTTCTCCTAGGGAAGTAGCACAGGACGAGATTTGGGGATTACCATTAAAAAAATCTCAGTAGTTTAGCTGGGAAACACTGAAGCACTGAGGACCAAACACGGGCAGAACCCCCGACCCAGCCCCCAGCCCCCGAATCCGCCAGTCGGGAAGACACCGCCTGGGCGCCGCCCTTCCGGCCCCCGCGCCGGCCCCGTGCGACTGCGCAGGCGGAAGCGGCGCGTGCCGCGTGGCCGCGCAACGCGAGCCGCGCCTGCGCCACGGCAGCGCAGTGATTCGTCCCTACTTCTGAGGCTGCTGCCGCGGTTCAGTTTTCACTTTCTCTTGTTTTTTTTTTTTTTTTTTCTCTTTTTCCTTCGGCCGCGAGGTTTTACTTCCGGTTGCTTAGGAACCTCTGTGAGAAAGTCGACATGTTACTTGGGGTCGAGTAGCGTCACGGGATTCTTTCCTTTCTGTGGAAAGAAAAACAAAGTAGCCAACATATCGGAAGCCGCGAAGGGCGGGCGGCGGGGACAGCGCCCCTTCAGCCCCTTGGAGCACCGTTGACTCGCGAGCGAAACAGGGTGGCCCAGGCGCCGCCACCGCCACCCGGACTCGGGGCTCCCCTCTCCGGAGCCGACCTCCCTTCCCAGCGCCGTCTCCCCCGGCGCTGTCGGCACAGCCACCGGGAGAACGGAATCGGCCGCAGGGCTGGCGAGCTGCAACTTGGCGGCTTGGAACCCTGGAAGTGGAGATCGCCTATTGGAAATTCCAGAGGAAGAGGGATCCCCGAAGCGGCTCGAGGTCCTCCTTGTTAAGAAGGAAGAGTCTCCTCTTTCTTAGAGAAAGATTCGAGGTAGATGTCTTGCATGTTACATTTGGCTCGGGGGGGGATCGAGAGGCAGGATACACATGTGGGAGAAGAACGGACACAATCTAACAGAATGGGAAACCAATCGAACACTTAGCTGAAGACTTAAGGGGTGGCGACGGCACCAAGTGCAGGTAAAAAAGGCTTCCTCCGTTTGCGGGGCGCACTGGTGCGTGCACCCGGGTAGTCAGTCCCCTGGAAGGCAGGAGACGCTGCAGTAAGCCCAGGTTACATGCACGGTATTCAGGTGCTTGGTGAGGCTTCTGTGGTTGCTGGGGAGGGGAGGGAACTTGGCTGCTATACTGTGCCAAAATCCTTGGTTTTGCTTGTCTTTCTGGGACGCGCGATGCACGCGTAGCTGCGGGATTGCCCCGCGCCGGAGTGGGAGGGGTCGGCTTTTCCGGTCCCCGCTGGGCTTTTGTAAGTTAACTGCCTTTTGCCACCTGTAGCCGTTCTCAGTACTGCTCCTACAGCGGTCTTCAATGTTTCTAGGAAGTCATCCTTTCGCAGGTCAGCGCTTCCAAGTTCATCCCTCACCTTTTGGAGGCCCCAAAAGGGTAGGGTGATTTTAAGTGATGTGCCAAAGGACCGCTTCATCCTCAGGGATATTTTAATTAAACGCTTGGCAAATTTGTCTCACTGCGTTTCGACTGCGTGGAAAGTAATTCCTTACGGGTTTCTTTAAAAAGAAATAGAATAGTGAAACTATACACAACAAAGCATTTCGCCAACGCAACCACATCTACTTGTATTTTCAGTGCTGTGTCAATGAGGTTGATTACACAAGTCACCTACAGGCTCTTTACAAAAATCTGCTCCTGGAGTTTTCTTTTTAAAGAGACTAGAGGGGGCTGAGCCCTGGTGGCATAGTGGTTGTGCGCGGGACTGCGGCCCACTGGGATGGAGGTTCGATTCCGGCTCCCAGGAGCAAAGGCTGGGCCTCCTACTTCCACCACCAGGGCAGTGATGCCTAAAAAAAAATAATAAAGAGACTAGAGGGAAGTACTTGACTTATTTAAAGTAAGTAGAAAGGGAAAAGGACTATGCACCAGGAAGATGATTTGAGAACTAAGTGCGCAATGTCTATGTTGGTCCATGCAAGTTACCATTTTGTCTGAAGGTGTCATTAAGCATTTTGTGAGAAACATGGTGGGGGAAATCCCAAAACAGGAGGGAAGTATTTGAAAATCCTCAAAAGTCTCTTAATACCCTTGTGTCTTCCTGTAAGATAAAATTATAATGATAAAGTTTACTAAAAGTACTGTACCAAGTACAAGGTAACTTCAAAAAATTCTTGGGAAATTCCTGTTATCTCTTAATTCAATTTGTCCACAACTTTTTGAACCTTCCTTTTATATGGTGTTATTGTGAATAGAGTACTTAGTGACCAGAGAGGGCCATAGAGTTCTTGGAAATGGTTAGAATGGAATCATTAGAAGGGAGACTCATGATATTTCACACCATGAGACTAGTAATCCTGCCCACCATATTTGTAACAAAACAAATGTTCCATATCGTGTAAGAATAATGGGACTGAGCCCCAGTGGCGTAGTGGTTGTGTGCGGGACTGGGGCGCACTGGGTTGGTGATTCAAATCCAGCAGCAGCTCTCCAGGAGCAAGGCTGGACCTCCTACTCCCACCAGAGGGCAGAGATGCCCCCCCCCAGTTTTTCTATTGAAAAACTGCTTTGTAGAATTGATTAGCTATATAATACATTCAATACCTATGGCAGGCCAAAGAAAAAGGTAGGAAAGAGATCATCTTTGAAATGTTGTGTATGTTTAATTTTTATAGAATCATGAATTATGAGAATGCTGGAAAATAATATTTTTTGTTTTGTTTTGTTTTTGGGGCATCACTGCTCTCCAGTGGTGGGAGTAGGAGGCCCAGCCCCACTGCTGCAATTGAACCTCCATCCCAGTGGGCCGCAGTCCCGCGCACAACCACTACGCCACCGGGGCTCAGCCCCACAAGTAACATTTTAATGAAAGCTATTTTCCCAAACCAAATACATATATCTATATGACATTATTTCTGTAAATAACTTTAACATCTCCTTAAATGACCAGAAAGAAAAGAATCTGGTGTCACATAGGCAGTTGGAACCCATCATCATCAGCTCCACAAAGGTTGTGGTATCCCGCTTCAGTAAAGATTTACAGCCCAGGAATGACTGAGGCTCTATTCTTTGTTATGAGTTATTGCAATCATTGGCAATAGAATTTTGATTAGATATATTCTAATATTGTTTTGATTAAAATGTATGAAGAAAATCTGGTCTTGCTGAACTGTAGTTGGAAAAAAACTAAAACAACATCCACTGCCATGAGTCGATTCTGACTCATAGTGACTTTATGGAACAGAGTAGAAACTGCTCCTGTGGATTTCCAAGACGAACTCTTTATGGGAGTAGAAAGCTTCATTGTTGTTCTGCAGAACAGATAGTAGTTTCAAACTGCTAACCTTTGGTTCACAGCACACTGTAACCCACTATGCCAGCAGGGCTCCTTTAGTTGGAAAAGAGAGGAATATTTTAATAGATTTTTCAGGTAATTAGAGATAGATTTTGATAATAACAGTTTCTTAATGTTTTATTTGAAATGTAAAATTTCAAACCTTTTTATTGACTGTCCCATACACTGTGACATTAAATCTATGGATCTGTCTTGTAGTTTCAAGGCATCTTTCACTTATCTCTAGTGGTCATGTGGAAACTATTGACTCACTGAATTAAGTTGATTTAAATGATGACACATTTCATAATATTCTAAAGATTATACCTTTTGGGTACCACACCACCACTCTGGGATGGCTACTGTATTTTATTCTATATAAAGAGACCATTTGGGCGGCCATAATGCTCTTCTTCATGTTTAATAGCTAAGTGTATAGGCAGTGAAGTCGATGAAGCTGCAAACTATGTAAAAAGGAAACTTGGAAAAGAAGGAAAACTCAACTATTTTCTAGCAAAATGAGCAATAGAAAGGTGGCGGCTACAGACTTCACACTATCAAAGGCAAGATACTTGTGAGACCCAGAAAAACACAGCAGTTCTGTTAAGTTCCAGGTCTCCCCACCTTCATTGACAAGTACATTTGCTAGGACAATGTAGTAGAAGAGCCCTGGTAGTGCTGGTTAGGGCTTGGGCACAGAGTCAACAGTTTAAACCCATCACTTGCTCTTTGGGAGAGAAATAGGCACTCTGCTCCCACACAGATTTACAGTCTTGGAAGCCTATACAGGCAGGGTCACTATGGGTTGGTCTTGGCTCATTGGAAGTGACTCGATAGAAAGTGGCTTGGTTTGTGGTGATTCAGCTTTGTCAAATAATTAAATTTTCAAAGATGGTTGTTCTGATTTATAGTATACTCCACCTGCGGTGAATGCAGCCTCCCTTTCCTCTTCATTCTTTTCAGGAATGTACGACAGTATCGAACTTAATATTTTTTGCTTGAGTAGTATAACATTGTAGTTATGTTACATTTTCTTTTTATTATTTTTTAATCTTAAAAAAGTTTACTGGGGACTCTTACAGCATTTATTATAATCCATACATCCCTACATTGTGTCTAGCACTTTTGTACAGATGTTGCCATCATTTTCAAAATATTTCCTTTCTACTGGAGGCCTTGGTGTCAGCTCCTCAATTTTTTCCCTCCCCCCACTTCACCTACCCTCCCTCATGAACCTTTGATAGGTTATAAATTATTACTTTCGTATCTTACATCATCTGCTGTCTCCCTTTACCCATTTCTTTGTTCCCTGTGAATTGCATTTTCTGATTGGATTAAAGAAGTTGATCATCTTTTCATGTTAATTGCCCACCCACTGTATTATGCCGTGTAATATTTAACAGTGTTTTTCCTATTGGGCAATTTCCTTTCTTTTACTAAATTGTGAGTTAAGTGAATGTGTGTGTGTGTGTGTGTGTGTGTGGTGAGTGTAGCATATATAATGTATAGTGAGGGCTGAAATTTGACATAATTGCCTCATTTTTCAAATGCTTACTTTCCATAGGATGTAGTCTTGACTACTCTTCTCTCACTTGTTTTTTGGTTCCCTTATCAGATGGCTTTCCTCCTTCCTTCCACATTTTATGGCTTTGCCAGTAATAGTTTTCTTTCCTGTCATGTGAAAAAAGATGAAGGCCTTCGAAAAGATGGATTGTCCCTTTGGGGGTAACAAAGGGCTCCAGCAGAGGAACACTTAGGACCAGGCAGTGTTTTGTTCTGTTGTGCATAGGGTTACTATGAATGGGAATTTCTATGGCATTTAACAAAAACAGCAGCATTCAGCCCCAAGCTACTTGCGTGTCATTTGTGTTTCTGACACGTGGCTGCTCCTTGTTCATGGCAAACTCATGTTCAGTGGAACGAAACCAAGTCATGCCAAGTCTTCTGTCATCCGCAAAATTGACTGGGTTGTACAGTTGTTCCATAGGGTTTTCTTTTTTTTTTTCTGGGGCGGGGGGGCATCACTGCTCTCCGGTGGTGGGAGTAGGAGGCCCAGCTCCACTGCTGGAATTGAACCTCCGTCCCAGTGGGCTGCAGTCCCGCGCACAACCACTATACCACCGGAGCTCAGCCCATTCCATAGGGTTTTCAATGACTGATTTTCTTGACTAGGTTGCCAGGCCTTCTTAGTTTGTTCAGTCAGAAAGTCCTGCTGAAACCCATTTAACCTCATTGCAAGCTGCAAGCCATCCCTGACAGACTGCTGGAGGTGCATTGGCTGAGAATCAAACTCAGGTTACCCGCATGGGAGGTGAGGATTCTGCTACTGCACCAGCATGTCTTCTATTAAGACCAGGAAACCAGTTTTTTTCAGCTCTTCTTTGATTCACTTGAACTATATACTCTATGGAATTTCCACTGGTTGATTTTTTTTTTTAAGAAGACTGACCAGGGCTTTCTATGATGATGTCTCTGAGTAGACTCAAACTACTAACTTTTTATTTGATAGCTAAGTGCATTATCTATTTGTACTATGCAGGGATTTCTGTTTTTCCTTTCAGTGGGGTGTTTTTTCCCTATAAATTTATATCTTTTTATGAGGGTAGATGTGTTAGTCTGGGTTGACTAGAGAAACAAATTCATAAACACACATGTGTATAAGAAAGAGGTTTATATATGAGAGCAACTGAACGTTGAGAAACAGCCCAGTCCAGTCCAAGGTCATCCATCCTATGCTAGCCCATATGTCTGATACCAATCTATAAGTCCTCTTCAGACTCACAAAGCACACGCAATGACACGAGGACAATCACAGGCTAGTGGGTGCGGAGTCTTGTACATTCAGTGGCAATAGAAGCATCTCAGTGCTGACAGGGGTCTCCCCGTGGCTTCTCCAATTTTCAGGGCTCAGAGTCTATCAGCATGCTGCCATGTGTCTTGCCAGCTGCAATGTCTCCCAGGGACTAAGTTGAGAGATAATGTCTCCATCTCCAAGAAGGAATTACCACATTCCCCAGGATTCTCAGGGAAGGTTATGCCCACACACAAGTTTCATTGGCTATTTTCAAATTGACAGCCTAGACTAAAACCCTACACTCTTAATCCTCAAATTGACACCAGATTAGATGATTGCCACAGTAGGTAAAGATATATTGCTACTAGGGTTCCAATTCACATATGCATAATGTTTACGTAAACAATGTTTAAATATGTGGCTGAAGTCAGTGAACGAATGCAGATAAGTTCTCTCAGTAATTCAAGTGTCTCAGTTTTGTTAAATACCTCCCCCCCCCCCCCCCAATATGCTTTTTGTGCCATGGAAAAAAACTGATTTTGCATTCAGGGATAATAGCAAATTTTTAAACAAAGCTCAAGTGGACATCTCAGATCATTGAATCTTTGCAACATGTTCATGGGCTCCTGCCCAATATAAAACAACAGTACTTGGATAGATCGAGTATTTTAAGGTAGGTTGAAAAGAACTCAAAGATGAGCCAAGAGATCAAAAGCCGTCAACCTCAGGGAATAAAGAAACTAGACCCGAAGCCAAGAAACTGGTGAAAGGAGCCTGTGAAATTTCCATTGATGCTATAGCTGCTGAAGTTGAACTCTTAGTGATTTCACATTTTCAATTTTAAGTGGGCATTTAGGCCTCAACAAGCTTTTGAGTCAGTGGGTCCCACAAAGACTTGTCTGAAGGTCAGCGCAGTCTTTTTAAAGAGATTGAAGCTAATGAAGAGGATTTTATGCAAGAAATCACAATGACACAAATTTTGTCTAGAGAGTAAGGTCTGGATAATATTGGCATTATAGGGGCCAATTAAATTCAAAGCAAAGAGGCCAGCTGGGGTTGTAGTGATTCTTTTTTAAGATTCCAAAGCAGGCATGATTGCTAATTGCCATAAGTGGTTTCCAACTCACAGCGACACTGTGTACAACAGAATAAAACACTGCCCAGTCCTGTGCCAGCCTCCCAACTGTTCATGTGTTTGGACCATGCTTATAGTCACAGTGTTAATCCATCTTGTGGAGGGCCTTCTCTACCAAGCATGATGTCTTTCTCCAGGGACCGGTCTCTCTTGATTACATAGCCAGACTACTTAGGAGCATTATGGCTGTACTTCTTCCAAGACAGGTTTGTTTATTCTATTAGCGTATGAGATGATTGAAAGTACTAAGGGGATTAGGGCTGAGCCCCGGTGGCGTAGTGGTTGTGCGCGGGACTGCAGCCCACTGGGATGGAGGTTCAGTTCCAGCAGTGGGGCTGGGCCTCCTACTCCCACCACCGGAGAGCAGTGATGCCAAAAAAAAAAAAAAGAAAAAAGAAAGTACTAAGGGGAGTGGGGAGATAAAAAAAAAAAAACGTACTAAGGGAGCGTGCTACAGGGGATACTCTAGATAGGAGTACTCTAGATAGCATTTCTCAAAGGTACACATGATGATCACGGGAGCTTATTTTGAAAAAGTTTTAAGAAAAGAGAATATTATTGGTGAGGAAAAAGCCAGCAAAGTTTTATTGAGTAATTTTTTTTTCTCTATCATTGAATAAGTTACTCTTTATGGCAATGCACCTGCTCATTTCCTTGAGACTAGTAAGGACTCTCTTCAAGAATTTTCTTGGGTATTCTTACTCCATCCATACCTCAGCCTCTGTCTTGACCCTTCAGACTTTTTGTTCCTCAAACTCCAAGAACATTTAACAGGAATGTGATTTTTACCCTTTGAGGAATCTAGAACTGCTATTTTTTGATGTGATGAAAATTGAGGAGCACAATATTCTTCGAGGAAGAGACTGAAAGTACGCCCTTCAGAAATGTGTCCTCCTTTTTAGAGGATCTTGAAAAATAATAGCTTTACATTTTGGGGGGGGGGGCATCACTGCCCTCTGTTGGTCGTGGGAGCCACCCAGCCTTGCTCCTGGAGAGCTGCTTCTGGATTTGCACCGCCACGCCCATGGGCCGCAGTCCCGCCACCGGGGCTCAGCCCAGCTTTACGTTTTCATAATTTGTTTGATAAATGTTTTCATACTGTTGTAGCAAAACTTTTATTTTATTTTATTTTATTATTATTATTATTATTTTTTTTTTTTGGCATCACTGCCCTCAGATGGTGGGACGAGGCCCAGCCTTTGCTCCGTGGAGCTGGAATCGAACCTCCATCCCAGTGGGCCGCAATCCCACACATAACCACTACGCCACCGGGGCTCAGCCTATTTTTTTATTTTTTATTTATTTTTTTGTAGCAAAACTTTTTGTCTTCACCTTTGTCCGTCTCCCTTATTAAATTAAATTGTTTAATTTAAAGCATTTTCTTTCCATACTTGTCTGTTTTCAATAATCTGATAGGTGAAAAAGTAATAATATCTCCATTTAAAATTGTGTTGTATTATGATTATGAGAATCTTTTCCTGGAGGATATATAATTCCAGATGATAAATATTTTTCACCTATAATTCATGGCCTGTTTTTTTATTTTATTTATTTATTTATTTATTTATTTATTTATTTATTTTATTTTTTTTTTTTTAGGCATCACTGCCCTGGTGGTGGGAGTAGGAGACCCAGCCTTTGCTCCTGTGAGCGGGAATTGAACCTCCATCCCAGTGGGCCACAGTCCCATGCACAACCACTATGCCACCGGGGCTCAGCCCATCATGGCCTGTTTTTTAGTGAGTTGTTGGACCATAAATCTTTGAAAACTCTTGACATTATCTCTTTAGTAGTTAAATGTGTTGTAAACTTTTCTGTTTTATTTTTAATGAACAAATTTTTAATTTTATAATCATTGAATTATAAGTCTTTTCCTTGACAGGTTGTGCTTTTTGTGACTTTACTTTCGGGGCTGAGCCCCGGTGGCGTAGTGGTTGTGCGCCGGGACTGCAGCTCACTGGGACGGAGGTTCAATTTCAGCAGTGGGGCTGGGCCTCCTACTCCCACCGCCGGAGAGCAGTGATGCCCCCCCCCCCCCAAAAAAAAAAAGACTTTCTTAGGGGGAACCAATTATAAGGATCTTTATATAACCTCATCCCTGGGGTATGGACATCCCTGGGGAAGTGGGTGAAGGGAGACATCAGACAGTGTAAGATATGGGAAAGTAATAATGATTTATAAGTTATCAAGGGTTTATGAAGGGAGGAAGCGGGGAGGGAAAAAATGAGGAGCCAATACCAAGGGCTTTAGATAGAAAGCAAAGGTTACGAGAATGATGAGGGCAGAGGATGTACAGATTTGTTTGACACACAATGGACTTATGTGTGCAGTGATGAGTTGATGAGCCCCCAATAAAGGGATTTAAATAAAATAGATTTCTATAGATGTTTTCATCAAAATTATTATTTTCTTCTAAAGATTGTCATGCTTGACAAGAAAAGCTTTTTGTTTTACATGCAGAAGTAGGAATTTTTCCTAATGTAAAAATAAAAGCTAAATTATATTTTGAAAAAGTCTTTACCTCAAGAGTTTATTGAAATTCTTTTATATTCAAAAGTTTAGGTTTATATTTGAAATTGATATTTGTATGCAATCTATAGTATAGATGCAATCTAGTGTTATTCTCTTCTGGATAACCAATTGTAGAATTTACCAATAAATCCTCGTGGGCCCAAAGTTTTGATAGTTGCTGAAGTTCAACTAGTGGTTGAATTTCTTTAAGGGGTACAGGATTTTGTAAGATTTTTTTTTCCCTTCACTTTTGGCAAATTAGATATTTAGAGTATTCTGTTATGTTGTGTCAGTTTTAATATTTATTTTCACAGAATTGTTAAAATACTCTCTTACTCTCTTTAATGTCTGAAGTATATGTAATTATGGTACCTTTTTCATTTCTTTTACTATGTATCTCTCCATCTCCTTTCTTTTAACACTGCTTGTTTATCAATTGGTTTATCAATCTTCTCAAAAGAACCAATTTGGGAACTTGTTCCTTACCTGTAGTGTATATTTCTTTTTGTGTTTTTTTTTTTTTTTCACTTATTAAACTTTATTTTGGGCTGAGCCCCAGTGGCGTAGTGGTTAAGTGCGGGACTGCGGCCCACAGGCTTGGCAGTTCAAATCTAGCAGCAGCTCTCCAGGAGCAAGGCTGGGCCTCCCACTCCCACCAGAGGGCAGTGATGCCCTCCCCTCCCCAAATTAAAAAAAAACCTTTATTTTGAGGTCACTGTAGTTTCACTTGCAGTTAAACACTTTCCACGTGTCTCTTTTTGAAGACCATCTATTGAGCCTTTTACTATACAGTTTAAAAATGATCTCTTTTACCTGGAGCTTATGTTAATTTATTTTGTTTTCAAATTATTAGACATTTTAACAGTTTTATTGACATTCACATACAAAATTCAATGATTTACACAATCTACATATATTTGATGTAGTTATTTTAAGTTTGCTTTCTCTTTGTCTTGAGTGTTGTATGTTTATTTTCTTTATCCTCTATCATTCTATTTCCTCCATATGCTACTTTGGAAACTATGTGTTTTCTTTGACTATCCTGGAAATACCATGCAAGTATCTTTGAACTTGCAAAGACTAAGGTTAACAGATACCTTCCTATCAAATAAGATTAACTTTCATTTAACACCCCTTTATGAGTTTTATGTTATTATCATGCTTCAATTCCTTACTTTAAAATATTCTTACCAGATCAAGGAGAACTTAACTAAAATTATTAGTGTGATTTATAGCCAGTGTTCATTTACATTTCCACATGTTTATCACTTTCTCTATTTTTAACTGCTTCAATGTATCTTACTTTTTTTTGTTTGTGTGTTTGGGCATCACTGCTCTCCGGTGGTGGGAGTAGGAGGCCCAGCCCCACTGCTGGAATTGAACCTCCGTCCCAGTGGGCCGCAATCCTGCGCACAACCACTACGCCACCGGGGCTCAGCCTGGGATATCTTCCTTTTTCTTTTCTTTTCTTTTGTGTGGCATCACTGCCCTGGAAGGAGTAGGAAGCCCAGCCTTGCTCCTGGAGAGCTGATGCTGGATTTGAACCGCCAACCCAGTGGGCTGCAGTCCTGCACACAGCCACTATGCCACTGGGGCTCAGCCTCTCCCTTTTTGTTAAAACAAATCCTTTGGAATGATTTTTTTTTTTAAGGCATCACTGCCCTGGTGGTGGGAGGAGGAGGCCCAGCCTTTGCTCCTGTGAGCAGGAATTGAACCTCCGTCCCAGTGGGCTGCAGCCCATGCACAACCACTACGCCACCGGGGCTCAGCCCCTTTGGAATGATTTTTATTAATGAAGAACTGTCTTTGTTTCCATGGAAAATGCCTTAGTTGTATTCACTCTTAATTGTCCCAGATGTTTGTGCTCACTTGGACATGAAGAGCGACAATTGTTTCTAGCACCGTGAAGTCCTCTGGCTTCCATGGTTGCTTTTGAAGAATTAGCTGTCAGTCTGTTAATTCTTCTTTGTTTTGTTTTTTGGTGGGGGGGGCATCACTGCCCTCTGGTGGGAGTAGGAGGCCCAGCCTTGCTCCTGGAGAGCTGCTGCTGGATATGAACCGCCAACCCTGTGTGCCGCAGTCCTGCACACAACCTCTATGCCACTGGGGCTCAGCCCTAATTCTTCTCTGTTATTCCTTTTACTCTGCTTTTTATATTTGCCCCCATATTTGTGATTAATCTCTTTTTGTTCCTAATTTTAGGCACTTCCCCCTCTTTTTATCTTGATTGTCATTGTGAAAAGATCATTTATCTTATTATTAGTTATTCCCCCCCCCAAAGAGCTAGCTTCTGCTTTTACTGATCAAATCACATGATTAAAAAAAAATTTTTTTGATTTCTCCTTATTAGATTACCACTTTAAAGAAATGTTTCCAAGGTATAGTCTCTTTTATCCACCAGTAAGATTTTGCTAACATTTAATTGGAAAATTAAATCCCTTGCTAATATTCTGTATAAAGACTTGTCACCCTCCTTGGAATGATGAAATAGACCTGTTTAGAATCTTTGATGTACACCTGCTCCCTTATTAAGGTTAAGAATAGTAGAGACACCAACTCATGGAGATGTTCCTTTGCCCAGGACATTTGGGATGGCCAGGAGCTAGGGCTGGTGGCAATAAGTAACATTTTGTTATTTATTTTGTCACTTTCTTTGTCAAATGTAATTTCAAGAAAATCCTGAAAGATATTTGTTCTTTAGATTTTCATGTATTTAATGGTACCCTGAAGCAACACAGAGGTGAGTATTATTGTAGGTTGCTAGTTAGGGAGTAAAGTACAAATTATAGTAAGTTTGTTAAAACAATCTTCAAAAATTTAATGTTAATGCCCCAAGTATGCAAGACCAATAAATAAAAGTGTTGGTAAATAGTGTAATCATTCTACACAATGAACATAAAGCCTCAAAAATTTGTAAAAGTTTTTTTTTTCATTGATATACTGAATGAGGTTGCTATGTAAAATTATCATATTAATCTACATGATTTTTTTAGTTGGATTTGTGAATTCTGATTTTCCTGTATTCTCCTATATATACAGCACAATAATGGTAATGAGTTCCTAAGATCTATGAATTAAATTTTACCGTAGCAAATGTTGATGATACCCTATTGCTTCAGAGGCACCCTGGACCCTGTAGAACAAGAGTAGACTTGCCTCATAGAGTTCCTAAAGTTGTACATCTTGACATAAGACTACCTCACCGTTCATCCACAGAGCAGCTTGGGTTTGACCAGCCCAGCACTGAAATCCTTAGTGAGACCAGCAAGTCATGAATTGGGCTGCTATCCACAAGGTCAGCATTCAGGAGAAAAGACGAGGCTTTCGCCGCCTAGGAAGAGTTACCGTCTTGGAGACTCACAGGGGCAATTTTTTACCATGCCCTATAGGGTCATAAGGAGGCCTAATCCACTCATACTGATGAGAGATCCCTATCCTGTCTGCATGTGATCAGTAGTGTATGCAGCAAGTTTATTGTAAATTAAAAAAATCCACGTGCCAATGAAACCATGACCAGCAAGGCTACGTGGACATTAGTGAGAAGGCTATATAGGGTCAGAGAATTAAAATAAATTTGGGGTCATTGGACAAGGCTTCAAGCAGGTTCATTCCAGTTTGACATCTTGCTGAGAATTGCATTTCCAGATTGATTTATCAGAATTTACCAGTTAAGTATACTATACTTAATATAGTATATTAAATAATATATATTTACCTGTTATCAGTATACTTAATAATTAAGTAGACTTTTAGCAATGTCCCTAGGTGATGCTTAGGTATACTTAAGAATATTTACTCCCAGGGGATATTATTAAAATGTAGATTCTGATTCTGTGTTTCTGGCTTGGAAATGCAAATTCTCAGTAGCGGGGACAACTGAAGTACATGTTCAAAAATCTCAATTTTGGTTTATTAGTGGCATTTATAAGCTGGCACCATTACCGTGTACTCCTAAGGGAACTGAAGTTTAGGGTGTAATTTGCCAGACAAAATTCAGATCTAGGCTGAGCCCCAGTGGTGTAGAGGTTGTGTGCAGGACTGCGGCCCACTGGGACGGTGGTTCAATTCCAGCAGTGGGCTGGCCCTCCTACTCCCACCACCGGAGAGCAGTGATGCCAAAACAAACAAACAAACAAAAAAAAACTCAGATCTATCAGGACAAGAGGGGTTATTCTGAGACTTGAAAAAAACCAAAGACCAAAGATACACAATTTCACACATTCCAAAGGCAGCGTTTATACCACGGTCAGTGATTGGTCCGTGGGTGCCCTGGACTCTGTCCCTTGTCTCACGTGATTACTTTCAAAAGGTACCGCCCCGGCCTCGTGCTTTGCTCCCTCTAGGCGGTTTGTCTCACAAACGGTAGGGCCCCACCCCTGTGAGCAATGAGGTCTAAGGGGGGAGACTGGTTATGAGGCCGGGAGGTTTCTGTGCTGAAACAGAATCTACTTTGGACTCCGGGCCTTGTCTTATGGCCTGGTGTAATGAACACCCTTCAGTGCCAGAGGCTTGCAGCTGATTTCCCTGCTATCAGGTAGAGCCTGCCCATTGTAGGTGGCATTTCTCTATCCAGCTGACCAAGAGACAGTGGGGTTCAGTTAGGGGGATAGGAAGGGAGCTTTGGCAAAACAGGTCCCTGTCTCTGCTTCAGAGACTAAATGGTGACAGTCACCATTTCTATAGTACTTCAATGTTTTAAGGGTGCCTTTACATATAAATGTCTCTTCAGATTATTAGAGAAGTTAAATTCTACTTTTAACAGTGGTGAGCTCTTGCAGAACTGCTAGAAAGGTGGTGTAACTTTTAACCTTTTGTGTTTATAGACTTAGGATATTTCAGGCCAGCTTTGGAAATGAAAAACAGATTGCATATGGACTGTGAATGAAATTTAGACAATATAACAAGTCACAAATAATAAGTGGTATCTTGATATATACTGTGTTTGTACATTAGCTGAACTTTGAAAAATAGTTAAACCTTGAACATGGAAAAATGCTATTTAAAATTTTTCTGTGAAAAAAAAAATTTTAATTCTACAATGTTATGTACCCTAGTACTCTACTTGTTTTTGCAGCGTGTTTCTTTACAGTTCCCCCCACTGAAGAGTCAGGGTGTATTTCCCTGTATTTTGGGTTTGGCCATGTCATTTGCTTTGGACAGTACAATAAGGTGGAAGAGACAGTATGGTGGTTTCAAAGCTAGTATTTAAGAGGTGCTTAAGTATTTTAACTTAGTACTTAAGTATTTCTGTTAGTTCTCTCTGCTTCTGCTATTCATCCCAATGAGAAAAACATTCCTCTATTAGCTCATTGGTTGGAGAAGAAAGAGATGTGGCTGAGACAAGGCCTCCCCAGCTGAGACAATTTGAGAGAAACAATAAATACTTACGTCTGTAAGTCATTTTAGATTATTTTACTCAGCAATAATTGATAAAAATGTTCTGGTTCGTTTGCTTCTTTTTAAGTTAAGGAGAAAAACCACAATATTCTATGGTGGAGTGTCAGGGGAATTGCCTAATAGATCAAGAGTTGGCAAGCTGTGTCTATGTGGACTGTCTGCCAGGTTTTTTAAAACAAAGTTTTGTTTGAACACAGCTAGATCCATTTATTTATGCTTGTCTATGGCTGCTGCTTTTATATACCAGTAGAGTTGAGTAGTTGGAACAGATTATATGACTCATAATCTTAAAATATTTAGAGAGCACAAGGTTCTTTGAGGAAAAAAATGGTAACGCTTTGAAGTAGACAAAAGATGTGCAAATTTTTAAAATGAAAATACATACATATCATTTTACATAGGATATAACCAAAAAGACAAATAATAATGTTAATGGGATGTGAGAAATTGGAATTCTCATATACTGCTGGAAGGAATATAAAGTAATGCAGCCACTTTAGAAAACATGTCTCACAGTTCTTCAACTGGTTAAACATGCCTCTCTTTCAGACTCTGCTTCTAGATATAGGCCCAGGGGAAATGAAAACATGTTTACACCAAACTTATACATGAATGCAATAATTATATTCTTAATAGCCCCAAATGGGAAACAACCCAAACCTCCATTAACTAATAAAAGGATTAAAAATATGTGGTATATCCCTATAATGAGAATTATTCAGCAGCTTAAAAAAAAGTGCTGCACTTGTTAGAATATGGATGAACCATGAAAACATTATTCCAAGTGAAAAAAGCCAGTCAGAAAGGCCCATACTTTTGATTTCATTTATACAGATTTTCTAGAGCAGGCAGCTATAGACACAGAAAGTAGATTGGAGGTTGCCTAAGAGAATCAATCCACCAGTGGTTGGGGGTGGGGTGGACCCTGACAGTGTGCTCTTACGAAGACTTCTGCATAAGAAACCCTGAGAGTTGTAGCCTGATTATTGGGTTGCTGTGAGTCAGAATTGATTGGACGGCGTACAATCACAATACAATAGCTGTGGTTGAAGGGGGGAGGCAATATTCAATTTTTTACCCATTCTGGTAGTTTAAAATTTTTTTGTCACCAATTATTTTTGTATATTGCTTCCCATTTGAATTATACTAGCAATGCTGCTAGACGCTCAATAGATTCCATTAATATCTATGTTTTGATCTCCACATCAACGCTGTCTTGATTACTGTAGCTTTTGTAGTAATTCTTGATTATAATGTACATCCAGTTTTTCTCTTTAATTTCCATATAGGTTTTAGAATCAGGTCATCAGTTTCTACAAACTGGGGTGGGGTTGAATATATAGATTAATTTGATATCTTAACATTCCCCAGCACTACCGGGTATCTCTTCTATTTTTTCCATCTTTAACATCATAGAAGCCTCATTCTGTCCTCATGTAATCTTGTTTATCAATGCCTTTGTTGATAAAATATACTCAGCCCATTAGCCAGCCAAAGTCTTGGCAGGGAAGGAACCTTTACATGGAATCATTGAGTCCCAACTCTGAACATTTCTCTCTCATTATAGTGTCTTGCATCTGCTTCCCCACGCTCTTGATTTTTTTTTTTTTTTTTTTTTTTTGCTTCTTCAACTCAGCAGAACCATATGCTGTGCTTCATCTCAAGTTCATCATTATGAGATCAGGAAGTTGTCTTGGCTACAACACTAAGACTTGTCTCAGGAGTTTTCTTCTCTGAATGATCATAATCTTGCACAGCCCTCTTTCAAATGACTAAAGACATTAGCCCCACATATTTTGTCATGTTTCATGATTTTGTACACCAGGAAAGGAACTAGTAACCAATACAGATGACCCTTTTAAAATACCTTTGTGTGATCAAAAGGAATATATATATATAATTTATACAGAGAAGAGAGTTTTTTAAAAATGCAGGGGTTCAAGTCTCAATCTCATAATACACTTTTTGAATTAAAATCTCCCACTTTCTCATCACAATTATAGTTTTTGTTATTTATTCATTGGCTGTATTGCCTGTGCATTCATTGATCCTTGAAATATTTAAATCTTATGAATAGTCTTAAATTTAGTCATGAAATAGTAAATATTTCTATCTAATTAAAAAGTTAATTTAAATTAAGCAAAAGGAAAATATTTCATCTAGAAGATAATCAGTATATCAGTCTTTTTAGCATTTGAATCTGGGAAACTTAATATTTTGATAAAAATTATCTTCGATAGAATTTTATTTCCAGCAATACTGTCATTTAAATGTAAGAGCGGGGTGTAGGGGGATTCACCAGGAGTAGTTACTCAGGAAGCCACTATACCAAAACATTAACAACAACCAAGAAAAAAGCAAGTGAAAATGAACTAAAACTCCCAAGGAGAAGGAAAATCCGGAGAAGACAGCTGGAATAGGCTGATATATTTTGCCCAGGGTGATGCATTTAGGCGGTACTTTTAAAGAGAGCAAGTCCAGGTTGCCCCAGGGCATGTAGGCCTTTAAGAGGATGGTTTATTCAAAAAATAAAGGAAGTTTATTATGTTTTAAAGAAATGGCATGTTTGAATAATTCAGTAGAAAATTTTAATTCTCTAGAAAAATATCACGTAATTAATAGAGGGCAATTTTACAGTCAGGAAGACATGCATCTTGTAAGGGAGGAAATGGAGTACCTACTGTGGCTCAGCCACTATCCATACATGTATAAGTAGTGAAAGATTGGATATTGGTTGAATAAAAATAACACTGTCAAAGTAGTGGATTTAAAAATATATATCTTGGGGCTGAGCCCCAGTGGCGTAGTGGTTGTGGGTGGGACTGCAGCCCACTGGGACGGAGGTTCAATTCCAGTAGTGGGGCTGGGCCTCCTACTCCCACCACCGGAGAGCAGTGATGCCCAATAAATAAATAAATAAAAAAATATATATATATCTTGGGCTGAGCCCCAGTGGTGTAGTGGCTGTGCACGGGACTGCGGCCCACTGGGATGGAGGTTCGATTCCAGCTCCACGGAGCAAAGGCTGGGCCTCCTACTCCCACCACCTGAGGGCTGTGATCCCCCCCCCCAAAAAAATATATATATATATATATCTTAAAAGATATATATATATCTTAAAATATATATATATATATCTTTGTTAAGGATTTTCATTAAGAAATACCTAAAACTTGTGCAACTTTGCACTGAAACTCCAAAAGCAACATTTTTTTCCTTACCCTATACTCCCACTTTTCTAAACAGAAAAATAATTGCTATTACAGTTCCAGTGCATACATACATGAGTTTATTTAAAATAGAATGTTTAAAGATGTCTCTTTGATCAGTGGCTGCCTGCAGACTAGTTTTCTCAGTAATGCACTTGTCTTAGTCTCATGTCATATGAAAATTATGTATATTAGTGTTAGTACTTCATACGTAATAGTTTTCAGTTGATCATAAGTATTTAAACAATAAGGAACACTTTATTTATCAGAAACTAGATAGGTAGAGTAAGTCCAAATTAGTTAATTCAGCACTTAAAGGACTTCGTCAAAGAAATTTCTTTCCATCTCCTCTATTTACAGTGATCAATTAAAGATATAATTGATCAGCTGAAAATCCCCACTTGGTTATAAGCAGTGCCAGGCAATGCATCTTCAGGGTTTAAGAGTACAAGACGATGGAGACAAAGAATTCCTTCTGATTGTTTTATAAGGAAACTTTCCCAGAATACTCTATTGACTTCCATCCACATTTTCTTGCTAAAATTGGCATATTTTTATTCCTAAAATAATCTACCGGAAGGAAGTGAAATTATCATCCTGGACTTTACAGTAACTAAGATCTTCCCCTCTACTTTTCACCCCTCCAGCTTCAATATTGCTATTTTTAGAGTATCTTTTAATATGGTCATACAATTTCACCTCAAATCCTTTTTTGGGAAAGAAAAATATACTTAAAAAAACAGCTCTATGTCAACCTAAGACAGAACCTATTCGCTTGGAGGAGTAGTTTTGATGACGGGTAAGACATTTATAAGTTAATGACAACCTATGACAGGCATAGTCTTTGCTCATATATAATAAAAAAGGGAGAGATGTTGGAGACGCTTCAGCAGCCCTAATATACCACAAAGTGGAGTTCCTGTCTATCTGGCTTGAAGATTCTGCTGATAAAAAGAATTGCCTGTGACTAAGGGCCATGAGTTTCCTTTTACAAGCAGAGCCAACAACATTCCATACATAAGAATGGGAGGAAATGTGTTTATTCATACTATGTAATGTACAAAATGTCTGTCCATTTTCTAAACTTCCCATTGTCTAGAAAAGACAGCTCAGAGAAGCGATGGCTGTTGCCCTTCCGAGCCCCCCCAAAAACAAAAATACAACAAAACAAAACAAAAAAAGTTCTAAAAAAAAAAGTTCATCTTCTAATCATTAAAATTTTTTTTTGAGGAGGTTCAACGTTTACACAGCAAATTAGATTCCCATTTTACATTTTACAGCAATTATTCCCTGACATTGGTAGGGGTCCTTGATATGTGTCAAGGGCACTCTTCATTCCATCTGCCTCATTTCCTTTTTTTGGGGAGGGAGTCTGGGGGGGAAATCACTGCCTTCTGGTGGGAGTAGGAGGCCCAGCCTTGCTCCTGGAGAGCTGCTGCTGGATATGAACTGCCAACCCAGTAGGCCTCAGTCCTGCACACAATCACTATGCCACCGGGGCTCAGCCCTATCTGCCTCATTTCTGTTGCTTCCCTTTATCTATGCTTTGGGGTAAACATTGGTTGTTTGGTCTTATATAGGTGGTGGTTTAAAGAAGCACATTCCTCATGGTTGTTAGGTTTCTTTTAGAGAAGAATCTGTTATTTAGCTGAAAGGTAATCTCCAGGAGTAGCTTCAGTTCCCCATTAAAAGGGTGATAACCTCGTGCTGAGCGCTGGTAGGTAGTGGTGGTGAGCGGGACTTTGGCCCACACAGTTGGCGGTTCAAATCCAGCAGCAGCTCTCCAGGAGCAAGACTGGGCCTCCTACTCCCAGTAGGGGGCAGTGATGCCCACACACACACACACACACACACACACACATACACACACAAAGGTAATAATCTCAGGGATTCCTTTAACTTGGTCGATTCAGTATCTGTTTTATGAATTTTAGTTTTTTGTACTTTTCTACCATATTATCAGGTCCCTAACAACAAGGATTGACTCAAAGACTGTGAATTTGGTTTTCTGGCGGCTCTTTGGGACCATTTGTTGTGTCTGGTCAGAACAGATGGTAGTATACACCAGGTGCACAAGTTCTGGTTTCTGCCTAGAAAAGACTGTGGTTTGTGTGGGTCATTAGTTGTATGGACTTGTCCCTTGAGTCTTTGTTTTTTTTCACTGTCCTTTGTTTTATGATACTCTAAAACCATGTTTTTCATAACGCAAATTGAAATTCTCAGTGATTTTGTAGATCACACTATTGTAAGCCTCATAATGACAATTGATAGCCTTACCATCTTTCTGTGCTATTCTTCTATTTGAACAGTCATGTTGAACTACTTGACAATTCTTTTTTTTGGGGGGGGGGGCATCACTGCCCTCTGGTGGTGGGAGTAGGAGGCCCAGCCTTGCTGCTGGATTTGAACCTCCAATCCAGTGGGCCTCAGTCCCGCACACAACCACTATGCCACCAGGGCTCAGCTGTACTTGGCAGTTCTTTAAGTACATCCTGTTTACTCTGTTTCTGTCCTTTTGCTTATAATATTTCTATGGCCTAGAAAATTTACATACTAGTGCTCTTTTTCTTTTTCTTTTCCATTTTCCACCATGTAATTTCCCCCCTCATTTTATTGGGAGCTCTTATAGGTATTTTCAGACATCAGTTGTATCAAGCATATCTTTTCTTTTTTTTTTTTTAAAGACATCATTGCCCTCAGGTGGTGGGAGTAGGAGGCCCAGCCTTTGCTCCTGGGAGCTGGAATTGAACCTCCAACCCAGTGGGCTGCAGTCCCGTGCACAACCACTACGCCACCGGGCCTCAGCCCATCAAGCATATTTGTACATATGTTGCCATCATCATTTCCAAAATATTTTTTACTTGATCACTTGGTATAAGCTCCTCTTTTTCCTTCCTCTCACCTGTGTCCTTGATCAATTATATATTACTATATTGTTAACTTTTATTTCCTATCTTACATTGCCCATTGTTTCCCTTCACCCAGCGTTCACTATTTTTCAATGTCCATATCATTTGGCTATCTGTTCAGATTTCAAGTTATCAGTCTCTCTGTGAAACATCTCTGTTACAAACCATCCCCATGTAATTAATAAAATTGTACCAGAATATCCCCATTATATCATGTTCTTTTTAAAACTTTTTTATTTTAATAAATCATTTCATGTGGGGGCTCTTACAGCTCTTAAAATAATTCATACATTCATTGAGGAAACACATTTGTACATATGTTGCTATCATCCTTTTTAAAACATTTCCTTTCGGGCTGGGCCCTGGTAGTGTAGTGGTTGTGCGCGGGACTGCGGCCCACTGGGACAGAGGTTCAATTCCAGCAGTGGGGCTGGGCCTCTTACTCCCACCACCGGAGAGCAGTGATGCCCAAAAAAACAAAAACAAAAACTAAAACATTTCCTTTCTACTTGACAGTTTGTATCGGCTCCTCTTTTTTTCCCCTTCCTACGCTCCCAACCACATGAACCTTTCATAAATTATAAAGTATTTTCCTATCTTACACTGTCTGCTGTCTCCCTTCACCTGTATTTCTGTTGTTAATCACTTAAGGTAGTAGTGTGTTCCTGCTCCCACCAGGGCAGTGATGCCACACACACACACACACACACACACACACAAAAGGTAGTAGTGGTGGTGATATGTTGATCACTGTGATAGGTTCGTCCTTTCTCCCCCACCTTTCCCTTACATGGTATCCTCACTACCATTACTGTACCTGAGGGCTTTCATTTGTGAATAGCTCTTGTTCGTACCAGTGTTCATGATCTGGTCTAGCCGGATTTGTAAGGCAGAACTTTGGTCATGATAGTTGGGCAGAGAAAGCATTAAAAAATTAGAGGAATGTTGTATGTTTTGTTGGTGCTATAATGTATCCTGTCTCATGCTTTTCTTGTGACCTTTTTGTAAGGGGATGTCCAATTATCTACAGGTGGGCTTTGGGTCCCTGTTTCGACCCCCTTCAACGATATAGTTGTTTGTTTTGGGTTTTCTAACACCAGACACCTTCTCTGGACACCTCCTTATCACAGAATCTGGTGTGCTTCTGCCTCGTGGGCTTTGTTGCTTCGCAGCTACATAGCTGCTTGTTTGACTTCAAGCCTTTAAGACCCCAGACTATATCTTTTATTAGCTGAGCACCATCAGTTTTCTTCACCACATTTTCCCATGCATTCATTTTGATTTCAGTGATTGTATCAGGTTATTAGAATAAAGTGTTCTTGTATTAAAAAAAAAAAAGTGTTCTTGTATTGAGGGAGGACTTCAGTAAAGAGGCCCAGTGTCTCTCTTCATACTTAACATGTAATTATATGTACATGGGCTTATATCCCTGTACTTATATCATTATATATTAATTATATATGTACATGCCAATATTCATACCTCTATAAATGTCTTTTGCCTCCTAGTTTTCATCTGTTTCCTTGTACTTTACCCCTTGTACTTTACTCCGTGTTCGACCTTCATTTGACTCTCAGTAATTCCTCTCAGCTACATTACACTTGATCAGAGCCCACAAGACATCCTATGCTCTCCTTGCTATCAATTTTAAATTACTTATTGTTCCCTTGTCCCTAGGTTTGTTGTCTACCCCCTTCTCCCCCTTCCCCACGTCCCCCCAGGACTATTGGTCCTTTTGTTTTCTCCTTGTCTTATACAGATACTCATGGAAAAAAACAAAAACAAACCTATAAGTAGTTCCAGGTCTGTCTATTAATCCTTATGAATGTTTTCTGATTGAGTCTGATGAGGTACCAAGCCCTGCCCCTGATGTCTGTTTTTTGGAATTCCTCAAGGAATTGCTTTGCTCCCCTTAGTGCTCTGTTGTGCTCAGTTCGTGTTCCACTCAGTGTGTGTGTTTTAGACAGGGCACAGTCTCTCCACTGTCTCTCTAGCGCTGTCCATCATAATTATATCATGTTCTACATACTCCTACACATTGATAACAGTAGTTTCTTTATAGGTTTCTTTTTTCTAGTCAAGGAGTTTTTTTTTTACTTTGTGGAACCTGTATCTCATTTGTCTTGCTGACTCTAGAATACAGCATAGCACTAGAGACCTAGTAGTCACTATTAATGGTTTTGTTACTTGAGTAAATTAATCATATACTAAGAATTCATGGATGAAGAGAAATCTCATATTCTACTTGATCATATTTCCAATTAGTGAAATAATCCCTAATCTTCATTTTAAAGTTTTGTTTTTGGCTGAGCTCCGGTGACGTAGTGGTTGTGCGCGGGACTGTGGCCCACTGGGATGGAGGTTCAATTCCAGCAGAGACTCCACAGGAGCAAAGACAGGGCCTCCTACTCCCACCACCAGAGGGCAGTGATGCCAAAAAAAAGTTTTGTTTTTTCTTTAGTGAGGAAAAAGTGATTCTTGTAAGTACAGTTTATTTCTGTGAACAAATTTTCTTTTGAAGATAAAAGACTATTGGAGGAAAAGCATTTTAAATTATGATTATTGACTGCTGGAAGAGAACTTTAGCCTTTAGTTGTGGTGGCTTTTCAAAGGAGACAAATAAACACTACACAATTATACCAAATGTAAATCAAGTACTCAGTGAGCATTTGTTTATATGTTAAGTGAGCCCTAAATAGAATTGCTCATGTTATGATTTATTTTTTCCTTTTTCATTTTAGCACTTACGATACTAACAGCGCACAGAACTATGACAAGAATTCTGGGGGTATACTTGGTGAAAATGAATTAAGACCACCCTTCCAGCTACATTCTCACTTAGAGAAGATCAAGACAGTGTTCATACCAGAAAAGAGTGGGTATTAAACTAGGTTATACAAATTCTTAATTTTTAAGTTATGTAAAATCAAAGAAAATAATTTCTAATAGCTATATATTTTTATAATCTTAATCCAAATTTGACAGATGATTAAATTTCCAGATTGCATGAAAAGGCAAATTATCAAATTCCTCTTTATGTCTCTGAAATAATAAATTTTTGTTTTGAGTTCTATTTTGAGTAGCAGAAGTAGCACGTGTAAGAACAGAATTTGTAGTGCAATGTAGTTTAAGGGAGAAATATGTGCAGGGCTATGTCCCACTATTGTTCAAATCCAGCAGCAGCTCTCCAGGAGCAAGGCTGGGCTTCCTACTCCCACCAGTACGGTGATGCGAGAGAAAAAAAAACTCAAAAAAAAGGGAGAAATAGAGGTTCTTAACCATAGGTGTACCCACTGTTGCATGTTTAATTTCCCATTTGTCTAGATTTACTCCTACACACTTTTAAACTTGTGATTATATTTTAGATATTTTCACAGAAATGACAATATGTAGTGTATTGCTAATTACTCAGTAATAATTAGCAATCATCTTTTGATGTCCATACATTATATTTCCCCTTTCTATGTAAATAGTTGCCAATTCCAGCTCCACAGAGCAAAAGCTGGGCCTCCTACTCCCACCACCTGAGGGCAGTGATGCCAAAAAACCCCAAAAAACCCAATCTATGTAAATAGTTGCAAGTGGTTTCTGTTGTCAACAGTTTAGATTATCACCAGTGTTTTTGCTGTGGAAGATGCCAGCATGTGAGTATCCTTGATATATGTAAGTATCTCTAATCCGTAAACCAAAAACCAAGCTCACTGCTATTGTGTGAATTCCAACTCATGGTGACCGTATAGGACCAGGATGGAGTTGCCCTGGGGGGTTTCCGAGATCGTGACTGTTGAGGGAAGTAGAAAGCCTCGTCTTTCTCCTGTGGAGTAGCGGTTTGAACTTCAGACCTTCAAGATTGAAGCCCGTCGGGTAATCACTATGCCACAAGGATGCTTAATGAGTAGATTCCTAGAACTGGAATTGTTATAGCATATAAAGTCGGTGCCCTAAGGAAGTTCTATTTATCGTAAGCTTACAATCCTTAGTATCAAAAATTCTAAAATCCTCTTAGCATTAATAGGCTCTTCCTTCATCAGATAAGATATAATTTCACAGAGCAGAACACTTGTATTTTCCTGAGCGTATTATTGTAGTGATTTATTTATTTAAAATCATTTTAGTGGAGGCTTATACAACTCATCACAATCCATACATATATCCATTTGTCAAGCACTTTTGTACATTTGTTGCCATCACCATTCTTAAAATATTTTCTTTCTACTTGAGCCCTTAGTATCAGCTCTTCATTTTCCCCCTCTTCCAACCACCCTTCCAAACATTTGATAATTTATAAATTATTATTATTTTGTCATGTCTTCCACTATCTAATGTCTTCCTTCATCCACTTTTCTATTGTCCGTCATCCCCCAGGGAGGGGGTAATATATAGATCATTGTAGTGGGTTCCCCCTTTCTACCCCACCTTCCACTTCCCCTCCTGGTATCACTACTCTCATTATTGGTTCTGAGTAGTTTATCTGTCCTGGATTCCTTGTGTTTCCAGTTCTTTTTGGTTTTTTTTTTTTTTGGGGGGTGGGGGGCATCACTGCTCTCTGGTGGTGGGAGTAGGAGGCCCAGCCTCATTGCTGGAATTGAACCTCCATCCCAGTGGGCTGCAGTCCCACAGACAACCACTACGCCACCGGGCCTCAGCCCCCTTTTTTTTTTAATTTTTAAAATTTTTAATTTTTTTTAAGGCATCACTGCCCTGGTGGTGGGAGTAGGAGGCCCAGCCTTTGCTCCTGTGAGCTGGAATTGAACCTCCATCCCAGTGGGCCGCAGTCCCGCGCACAACCACTACGCCCCCGGGGCTCAGCCCATGTTTCCAGTTCTTATCTGTACCAGTGCCCATCTTCTGGTCTAACTGGATTTGTTATTTAGAATTGGGATCATGATAATGGTGGAGGGGGCCAGGGGTTAATTAAAGAACTAGAGAGGAAAGTTGTGTGTGCCATCAGTGCTGTACTACACCCTGACTGGCTCTTCTCCCCGCAACCCTTCTGTAAGGGAATGTCCATTTGCCTACGGATGGGCTTTGGGTCTCTACTCTGCACTACCCCCTCATTCACAATGATAGGATTTTTTTTTCTTTTTTAAAATCAATACTAACATATTTGTGACTTTTGTTTATTTACTTATTGGTCTTGAAAAATTTAAATGATGGTCATGATTATTTACTTATTTATTGGTCATGAAAAGTTTAAGATACGTTTAAATAATTTGAAAATAGTAAATTTTTCAAGTGTTTATGCTATTGTGTTTGGGTAGACTAAAGGAGGGAATTCATAGAAACTCACATATAAATAGGTTTTATGTAAAGTGTATAATTGTACATTAAGAAAGCATCCCAACCCATTCTTGTCCAAGCTCATATGTCCGATTCCATTAATAAAGTCCTCTTCAGACTCACAAAACACATGTAATGAAGCCGAATGCAGGATGATCACAAGCCAGTGGGTGGAAAATCTTTAGATCTAGTTGCACAGAAGCATCGCAGCGCTGGCAGGAGTCTCCACGTGGCTTCTCTAGGTTCAGCCTTTGTTTGCCTCAAGGTGGGTCTATGTGGCTTCTTAGGGATGCCAGGAAAAGATTTTCTTCGCTCTTTAAGCATGAAAAAGAAAGGCATGCTTAATGACTCCTTAGGGATGATGGTTTGTTTTCAAATCTGCTCAGCAAAATGTTGGTTTTGAAGATGATTGCTTTCATTTTCTGAGATTGGAACTTTGGAGTCATTGTTTTCACTACTGGTTTTTTTTTCTTCTGGACAGCCATGACTTCAGCAGCCAGGTCCATGTAAGAAGAGAGTATATATTTCCAACCAAGGCTTATATGCACTCAGGGGGCGTACAAGCCCCCTTAATTGCAGGTAACCACATGCATAATAGGAAGGGGTTGTACAATAGGTCTACGCATAGCAAGAAGGGGATGAACTGGATTTTTTGTTCTTTGATGCCTGATAGCTGATCCCATCGACACCTCGTGATCACCTCGTGGACTTCCAGGTGGGCTTTGTTGCTACTGAGCTAGAAGGCTCATTTATCTTCAAGCCTTTAAGACCCCTCTTGCAATAATTTTGATAGCTGGGCACTATCAGGTTTCTTCAGCACATTTGATTTTGCACTCACTTTGTCGTCAGTGATCATATCTGGAAATTGAGCATCATGGAATGCCAGGTTATTAGAATAAAATGTTCTTGCATTGAAGGAGTACTTGAGTAGAGGCCCAATATCCCATCTGCTACCGTAACACTAAGCCTATAAATATACCCTATATTTATATACTTGAGTATAAACTGACCTGAGTATCAGCCGAGACACCTAATCTTACCACAAAAACTACAATAAAGATGTGCTGCAAAATTCAGCTTATACATGAGTATATACAGTATGCATTAGATTTCCCCATCGTCGTATATAAATATACGTACTTATGTTTATGCCTGTATTTAGACCTCTATAAATGTCCTTTGCCTCCTAGTTCTTTGTGGTGATTTATTACAGTAAAACCTGTGAACTCTCAAAACGGGAACCCCAACTATTTTCCATTGAGAGAAAAACTTGACATACCTGGAAAATACAAGTTCTAGCACTCACAGGCTTCACCGTCATGAAATAATCAAGATGTGCCTGGAGTTTCTTAACAACTCCACTTTGGACCTGCTTTTCCTACCACTAAAGTTGTTCTTTTCATAAATAGTACTGCTATTTGGAGGTTGCTGAGCTATAGAGGAAATATGTTTAGCTATAAGAAATGGTTTTTAAAATAGCATTAAAGTATAAAATAATTAATTTGCTATACAACCATCGTTGCATGTTAAATCAGTTGTTTGAAGCCTCTGGAACAATTTCTCCACACTGATGTAAATGAGAAACTTAAAAGAACTGAATACATTTTACAAGGTTTTTTATTGTTCTGTTTCCCACACTTTTTCTTATTGCACTGTAGTTTCACACTCAAAAGTGGGGAGATATGTAACATTTTGTATTTCTTTAATTTTTTGTGGAGTTTTAGAGAAGTTGATAAACATAGAATGTGTATTTCCAGAGCTGTGACAACTTTTACCTAACTATAGGCAACACAGTTCTCCAATATTGAGCCTCAGAGAATATTAAGATTTTTGAAAATTATGTAACCCTCTTAAAAAAAGTAAATATAAACTTTGAAAAGATTCTGAAGTAACTGTGTTACTGGTAAGATGAATTTACAAATGACTAAGCTTATTAATCAATTTTGATTAATGCAGTTTAAAAGGCTGTAAATTTCATTGTTAGCACTGGAGCTAAGTTGTTGGTCTGTTTGGAATGTCTTTATATATTTTACAGTAGTTCTTTTTTGTTGTTGTTGGTTTTGGGGCATTGCTCTGGTGGTGGGAGTAGGAGGCCCAGCCTTTGTTCCTGTGTAGCTGGAATTGAACCTCCATCCTAGTGGGCCGCAGTCCCGTGCACAACCACTACGCCACCAGGGCTCAGTCCCCAGTAGTTCTTATAGTATAATACTGAAATTGAAAGGGAGCTTGAAACTGAGCAGAAATGAAACAATAAAAAGTATACTAACTAAAACATATTCTGAAACAGTCCATCTTCTTTCCTTTTGGGCTATTTATCTTTAAGTTTTGATAACAGGGTGATTTATTAAAGGATTTTTAAATTATCTTGATAATTGGAGTATGATAAGGATAGTTTAGTGTAAATCTTACTAGATTTTTTTACCTTCATTTTTGTGATTATCTGATTTATTTATTTTTTTTGGGGGGGGGGGTGCATCACTGCTCTCTGGTGGTGGGAGTAGGAGGCCCAGCCCCACTGCTGGAATTGAACTCCGTCTCAGTGGGCTGCAGTTGATTGTCTGATTTTTTTTTATATCTATTCAGAACTCCAGTTAAAACACTTTTTTCCCTTAGATTTTGAATTGCAATACAACTGAATTCTAGTCAAAGTAGGAAGCTATGTTAGTGTATTTACTCTGGCTAAAATTTAGAGAATTAAACAAATTATTATTATTGATAATGGTTCTGTAAGTTCCTACCAATCTTGGAAAGAGTACAGAGAAAAAAGAGAATAATCAAACAAGTGATTGTTGCAAGCACTCATTAGACTCAGTTCTTGCTGAAATGTAGACTTGTAAAATCAAAAGGCATAAAGGTTAGTCAATAGCCATGTTGAACTGAGTCAGTAATTCTCAGTTAGGAAGCATGCCTCTCCTGGAGGGACCAGAACCTCTGGGATAATAGGTAAGTATGGTTTGGGAAAAGTTCTTTCAAAAAACACATGATACAATTTGGGGGAATGCAAATTTTTCCTTTACACAAAAGTATGAAAGTAAGTTAAATGGAAGAAATACGGTTATGTAATAGAGAGTATAGGAAATAGTGCTCAGTAGATTCCGTTGGGGAGCGGAAGCCCAAAAGATAAGCTGATACCTTAAAGAGCAGATGATTTTAGTGGTATTTAGTGAGTAGGCAATAGCCTGTAAAAGGAACTCAACCTTCTTACTTGGGTTTTTGATAAGAAGACAAGAAGAGTAAGTCTATTGGAATGAGAAAAGCCTGAAGATTTACTTCCAATAACAAAAGAGTATCCGATGGATCAAAATAATCATGTGGCAATTTGATTTTGGAAGATGAGACTCTACGTTGAAAGATACTCACATAGTGACCACATAAGCAACTCAAGGATAGCAATGATTATGAAGATGTCACTGGACTGAGCGTGTACACAAGGTTACCGTATCTTCTCTCAAAATTATGCACAATACCAGATATGTACAGAGAAGTCTTCTTTCAGACCTGCCCGAAAAAGCCCTTAAACAATTCCCCTGGGCTGAGCCCCGGTGGTGTAGTGGTTGTGCGCGGGACTGCGGCCCACTGGGACGGAGGTTCAATTCCAGCCGTGGGGCTGGGCCTCCTACTCCCACCACCGGAGAGCAGTGATGCCCCCCCCCCAAAAAAACAAACAAACAACTTCAAAACATGAACATATTTATTTAGATACTTTAACAACATCAAAATTAAAGTGAGGAAAGTTTAATTTTAAGGATTATATTTTATAAGAATCAAAGTAAATGAAGAGATTTTAGCAAATAGATATTTCAACCTCATTGCAAAGTTCCTTATGAGAGCAGATCTTAAAGAAAATAGTTTTCAGGACCATTACAACTTCATTCTAACACTTGGGAGACTCATCGCTAAACTGTTCTCATTGATATTTTCATATGCTTAAAGATTGATTTGCATTATGAAAAGTACATTGTTGAATATCATTTTTATAAAGTTCAATAAACAATGGCTGTCCAAAATTTGGATGGGCTCTTAAACAAAACAACTACAAAAAAGTTTATTATAATGTGGCAGATTTTTTTTTAAATAACTTTATTGGGTACTCATACACCTCCCCTCATGATCCATACATACATCAATTTTATGCAGCCCACATTTGCACGCTTCTTGTCATCATCACTTTCAAAACCTCCTCCCTCCACTCAGACTCCCAGTACCAGTTCCTATATTTCCCCTCCCTCTCCCCCCATGAGCCCCTAACAATTTACAAATCGTTTTTACTTTTTCACATTGTACACTGTCCAATGTGTCCCTTCACCCACCTCCCCATCGTCCGTACCCCAGAGAGGAGGCCACATGCAGTTCCCTGAAATTGGGTTCCCCACTTTCCCCCCACCATCCCTTCTCCCTCCTAGTATCACCACTCCCATCAATGGTCCTGAGGGAACATCTAAATTCCCCATGTTTCCGACTCCAGTGTACATCTGTTCTAGCCGGACTTGTCTGGTGGAACCGGAACATGATGGTGGGAGGAAGCATTTGAGAACTAGAGGAAAGTTGTATATTTTATTGTTACTACACTGTACTTTAACTGGCTCATCTCCTCCTTGCAACCCTCTGTAAGAGGATGTCACTTCACCTATTGATGGGCTTTGGGTCCTCTATCTGTACTCTCCTCCATTTATAATGATATAATTTTAGTTCTTCCATGCCTGATACCAGA
>PVJH01009354.1:0-79696 GCA_004026705.1 Nesogale talazaci | reverse complement strand
AGAAAAACATGAAATATTAGAGACTCTATATTCAAATTGCTTCACAAATGTTTCTGTCCTTGTTCAACTTTATATCGACTGGTATTAGATAATGTTCATTGCAAAGAGAAGGCTAAGACAGCCCTGCCTTAAAAAAAAGGTCTTAGCTCCCTTTACCACCCCACCCCACCCCCACTAACCCTCCACCTTTATTCTACTTGTTGTCTCTGTAGATTCATCAATCCTGGATTTCATACACTAAACCATACAAATACTCCCAATGACAAAATACAACTGAGATACACCCCAATATTAACAAACAGAACATGTTGAAAACCAGATCAGGTCCAATGTGGATCAGAGAGGGGGATCAACTGACAAGGTTTTAACCGTTCACATCAGGTTTATCACTTTGATCTTCTATAGTCATCTCCCCAATGCACTCTGTTTGGTAACCAGTTTATTCCCATGCCTCTATTATACAGTGAAATCACCAAAGGCTTATTTCCTATGTAGATTTCACAAATGTATCTCCTGCTCTCACAATAGCCTTCTTCAAACCTGGCTCTCACAATTTAGGCTCTTATACTATTCCCCCAAAGGCTTCGGATTATGTGATTTACAATCCATGGATAACTGACGTTGGTATGCTTCTTCCATGTGCACTTGGTTGACATCTCACTGAGATGGCTGCTAATTTGGAAACAAGCCTCGAAGACCCCAGATGCTATGTTATCTGCTAGCCGGGCACCATTTAATTTCTTCACCACACTTTGCTAGAGCAACCATATTTTCTGAGTTCCCTCCTGAAGGAGAGTATCAAGCAGCGCCATGATAGTTCTTAAATTGGATTTAGGATTTAGTGCAAACCCCAACTTTCTAAATTAACAAAAACTGCTAGTCTTGATCATGTCTTTATCCAACTGTCAGCTAACTAGTTTTACGTGGTTGTCAACCTCAAACTCAATGTGTCCAAAACTAAATTTGTTTTCCCCTTGAAATCTGGTCTACTGATCTACTGCCCAAGTGATAAATCTTGAAATACTATATATTAGCATGAAAAACTTTATTTTGCCCTAAACCAGTTGCCACTGAGTCAACTCCAACTTAGAGTGACCCAAGAATGTGCCAGTAGAACTGTGATCTTCTCAGTTTTGGTTTTCAAAGGACCATGCTACAGAAGTAGATGACCAGGGGTTGTATCCTGTGGAAACAGGGGAACGTCTCTTTTGTCCTACAGGGTCACCGTCAGTTGGAATCAACTTTGCTGGCGGTGGGAAATGGCAGTAAATTAAAAACAGCAAACCAAACTCCAGTGCCATGGAGGCAAGTGCGACTCACAGCAACCCTTAGACTGAGCAGGGCGGCCCCGGCGAGTCTTCGCGGCTGTGCATCTATCTTCACGGCATGGGAACGCATTATCTTTCTCCTGCGGAGCAGCTGCGGGTTTCATACTGCTCACCTCGGGGGTTAGCAGCTCAAAGCATTCGCCCACGACACCGCCGCCAGGGTGGCAGACTCGATGGCAGCGAGAGTGGAGAGAACATCCTTATATTGATTGCTAGCTTCTTCTACTTGAAATTATCTCCAATCCATCAATTGACATTTCCACCACTACCCAACAGAAATCAGGCCCTCGGTTAAGACTTGCCAATGGCTAGCTGCCCAGGGTTAAGCCAAAGTTACTTAGCTTTTCTTACAGGTTCTACAAGATTCACTAGAACCCACACGGTCTCGCCAGCCCACCCACCCCCGGCCCTGAACTGAGAGCAGCGAACGTTTGAATTACCCCTAATTCCTTCCCAGCAAACACGATACATTGCTCTCTTTCACCAGTAGTAAATCGCCTCGGAAATCCTCCGTACACCGTGAGTGACTTGCCCAGGGAGACGAGATAGCAGAGGGAAGCTGCGTCTGGCTACCGTTCCGCCTAGACTCCCACCCAGCCTGTTGGTTCTGAGGCTAAAGCATGCAAGATGAACGTAGTCGACTCCTGCTTCCCATCTCTTAGCAGAACAGGGCACCGGGAGCAGCCTTCACGAGCGCGCGATACGAGCGGCCGCACAACGGTGACACGAGCCAAGGGGGCACATGCCCAGCTACGAACAAAGGCCTTCCCAGGCGCAAAGATTACCTGCTGCAGATACTGGTTAATGGTGATGTGCGCCATCGAGCCGGGGAGCCGGGTCCAGCCCTCGGCCGCCTGCAACACTAGGTGGGCTCCCAGGTCCGCCCGCGCGAGGATGACGCCACTTCCGGCCCGGCCGCCTGGCTCGCTGCCGGGGCGCCCCGCGTCGGGCTGGCCACGCCTTCCCTCGGGAGGCGAAATTCCCGCGGGAGCTGCAGCTCCAGGGCCGGCTTGTCACAGCGCTGGGGTGACGGGCCCGCAGCAGTGGGAGGCAGCGGGGGAAATGGGCAGAGGAAGGCTGCGATGCATTCTTGCTGCGCTTCCCCCGCGCCATTCCTCAGCTAGGAAGCTTCCTCGGGTTCTTATTTTTTTTTTTTTTGTTTGGTTCCCCCCTGAGGCGCTGGAGCCGAAATTGTGGGGCGAGTGGCTCATCACGGGAAGGCTTTGGGGCGCAGAGGTTTGGCACTTGACAGCAGGGAACCACCACAGGGCGTAGCTGCCGCTCGACCCCCGACAGTTTTTGTTTTTTTTCCTTTTTAAAGGCAAAAACCCAACAGTAGATGGGAACACGGTTGGGTTATTTACTCTGATGACCCTGGTCCCTTCCTTGCACCTGGCCCCGGGGGGGAGGGGGGGGCGCGCACGCGCAGCGGGAGTGGCCGGTGGCCCTCACGTTAGGAGCGTGAGCTCGGCGGCCCCCGACGCGGGGCTCCGGGAGGGTCTGGGCCGCCGCCGCCGCCGCGCCCCAGCCTCTCAGCCACCCCAGCTTCCGCCCAACAAAGTGCCACACCTAGTAACACGGATTGCGATGGAGACAGACATTCAAAGTCGGCCCCGAAGGCAGGGGCACCTGAGCCCCGGGGGCGGGTGACGAAGAAGGGAGGGCTGGAGAACAATAGCAAGGGCAGGAGGAGAGTTGGCGGTTGAGAGGCAGCTCGCGGGGGGCCGGCCTGAGCCAGCGACGACGGCCGCCACGGCGGCTCGAGGGAGCGCGCGCGAGACGGGCCCCTTCCCGTCGCCGGCTCCCCGGCCGAGGCGGAGTCCCGAGGAGCCGGGTCGAGGGGAGAGGGCGGGCCCAGGAAAGTTGAGGCCGCTGGTGGGGGCGGAGAGGAGGCCGGGTTCCGGCTCCGGCCGGCCGCCGTGTTGACACCGCACGAGCGCAGGTTTCCAGCCCAGCGGCCGTGCGGACGCCCAGATAACTTTTATCTCGGGAGGGCGAGCCGGCGGGCGGGGGACGAGCGCCGCTCCCCTCCCTCGCCGCAGACTCCCCCGGAGCGCGCTCTCGGAGGAGGAGACTCCCGCGGCGCCGTCCGCTCCTCGCCCCGCCGGCGAGGCCTGGCTTGCACCTCCGGAGGGGGCCGGGACACCGGGCGGGGGCGGAGGAGGAGGAGGCGGGGAGAGCAGGCCGCGGGGAGAGGAGGAGGAGGAAGCGCGGCCCGGGCCGCCACTGGAGGAGGGAACAGGCCAGGGTGGGGGTGGGGCGGAGCGGCCACCGCCGGTTTGTTTTCTCGGGCCGTAGACATGGCAGACGAAACCCCCAAGAAGGGGAACTTTTCGGCCCTCGTTGGACACACCAATGGCCTTACGAAACCGGCGTCCCTCGCCGCCGCCGCCGCCGCCGCCCCCACGAAACCCGGCGGCGGCAGCGGCTCAAAGAAATTAGTGATCAAAAATTTCCGAGGTAGGTGCCGGAGGGGGAGCGCGCCTGGCGGTGGGGGAGGGGAGGCGGGGCGGAAACGGTCTCGGGACCCGCCGGCCTGGTGCGCGGCCCGGGCCCCCGCGGGGTCTGGGCGACTGGGCCGCAGACGTCCCCGCTCTGGGCGGCCGGGGACGCGCGGCGCCGGCCGGTGGTACTCCGCCCGGGAGGAAGGGGCGGCGGGAGCGACTTCCTGCGCCCCCCGCCGGCGAGGCGGGTGCGCCGGGCCGCGCGGCGGGCACGTCGGAGCGGCGACGGCCAATGGGGAAGGGGCGCGGGCCGCCCGCCCCGCGCGCACGCGCCGCGCTGACCTGCGCCGACCTCGCTCGCGCCGGGCCCAGCCGGGCGCGGGGCAGGCGGAGGGCCCCGGCACCGTCGGGATCGGGCCCCGCGCTGCCCTCTGGCCCTGGAGCCTCCTGCTGACCGTCCCTTCTGCTCCCCAGCGCGAGTTCGATGGCCCGCTGTGGGTGGTCGGGGACCCAGCGCTGGGTCCTGCAGGCGGGCACTTGAGGACCCTGTGCACCTTTCCCTGAAAACGGCGAGGAAGGTTTTAAAGTTCATAGAGGACCTCTCTTCCCAAAGCCGGCGGAGGCCGCATGAGTCGGCATTTTCCCCTGCCCCTCCAGGACTGTTAGCTGTTAGGTAGCCCCACGTACCCCCAACTGTCACTGAACACTGCCCACCTTGGGACTAAACCCCCCCAGCAGGAAGGGGCATCCCTCGGGGTACATGCAGACGCCTTCACCTGTATCCAGCCGCTCCGCATAACCTTGGCGACAGCCTGTAATTCAGTGTATGGCATTTTATTTGTAGCTGGTTTTTCCCCTTAATACTCTATGCAGTTGATAGAAAAATCATAAGCTAGATCAAATAATCAAGGTACCTTGATTGGCACAGCCCAACCAGACTCAGTAGCAACTGCTGAAGGTCTTCACTCCTTTTTGTTGCTTCCTCCACCTCTTCTCAGCTCTACCTGGGATAATACCGCCAAGTAAACATCTTCGATGCAGGTGTATGCAATTGTAACCTTACTTTATGCTTCCACCCTTAAGTTACCCTGAGTAATTTAAGTCAGTCGAAAAAAATGATTGTTTAACTGTATTCTCTGTTTATGCATTTGTCGTATCGAACAGGATTTCTAAATTTTGTCTGCATTTAGCTTATCTAAATATCAATACTGAAGCAAAGATAATTATGGTTGTATAGTCTTCCCCCAAGAAGTTTTGAGGGACAATGTTTTGTATTAGGAAAACTTGATTTCTGTGTCTTTTCTTACGTGTATTTTTAGTACATTGTAGAATGTTTTAGCTGTATGAACGTTGTGTGGCTACCATTCTTCACTGATTCTCTCTGAATTTGCAGACAGACCAAAATTGCCTGATAACTACACTCAGGATACATGGCAGAAGCTTCATGAGGCTGTGAAAGCCATACAGAGTAGTACATCCATTAAATACAACCTGGAAGAGCTCTACCAGGTGAGGGTACAAATGCGACAGAAAAGTCGAGTTTGTTATAAATGCAGAACTTTTGTAAGCCTGGGGAAGTTCAAAACTTCATTAGCTCACCATCTTGTCTCTTTAAATTACCTGACTACTTTTATAACTGTTTTAAATTAGCACATCAAACCATTTCATGAAAAATGTAATACAGATAGTGCTGGTACAGTCCACCTTATGAGTCATTGTTAAAAGAAATGAAAATTCAGACTCTCCTAACTTTCACCTCAAAGAACAGTCCTGTGGAAGTGCGCCCAAGAATATTTTTGTTTATTGATTCTTGGACTTTTATTTTGTTTTTAAGGTTAAGTTGCCTGGAAAAAGGTATTTCATTTATCCTTTTACAGGAATGTGGAAGGAAGTTTCGATGAGGCGCACACTCCTAATATTTTCCAACTACTATGTTGGGTATAAAATTCCTTTTACTACACTTGCTCATAGAGATATTTTGTTTCTGTGTGTGTTATGATTGTTAATTTTAGGATGTGCAAGTAAATGTTAAGTTTCTTGTGGAGTTATGAAATTCCTTCGTTAGGAAGAAAAATGATGAAAAGTACATTGTATTTGGATGTTCTATTCCCGGGTTTTCCCCATGATTTTTAGAATAACTTTCATTAATCTAGTAACTACATTTTAAATAATGATAATCAGTTATTTTCATTAAAAAGATGTGCCTTATAAAAAGCCTAGAAAATCCCCACAGGAGATAAAATTGCCTGTGCTGTCAGCACTTTTAGAAATTGTCAACTGACATATTGATGCACTTTCTGTGTTTTCAATTGCCTTTTAAAAAATGTAGTTTACATGTTCATGAGATTTTCCACTAGGTGTTCCTACTTCAGTAGGTTATCAAATACATATATACCGTGGTACACCATCACAATATCAAGGTACAGAATATTTCCAGCCTCAAAAAGTTCCCTGAAGCTCCTTTACATTCCATTCCCTCCACTGATTCCAGCCTTGGCAATGTATTGCTGATTTTTTACTATATCAATACCTCATTTAAATTGATTTATACTTATTTATAATGCTTTGGATCTGGCCTCTTCCATTAAGAATACTGCTTTGTTGGTACACTAGCATTATGTGATAATTACCTGTTTCTTTTCATTGCTCAGTAATATTTCTCTGGCTATATCACAGTTGGTTTACATATTCATTAGTTCATGGATATTGGTTTCCAGTTTTTAGCTGCTTACTGTTAATCCTAGCAAATAAGCCTTTGTGTCAGCATATACTTTTATTATTCTTGGGTAAAAACTTGGAAACGAGATCACAAGGATCATAGGGGAAGTATTATCAGAAATTTCCTGTGGGTCATATTACATTAAAAAAATAAATTGTTGGGCTGAGCCCCGGTGGTGTAGTGGTTGTGCGCAGGACTGCGGCCCACTGGGATGGAGGTTCGATTCCAGCTCCACGGAGCAAAGGCTGGGCCTCCTACTCCCACCACCAGAGGGCAGTGATGCCCCCCCAAAAAAAATTTGTTAATAAATAAATAAATTGTTGAACTGAGCCCCGGTGCCGTAGTGGTTGAGTGCAGGACTGCAGCCCAGTGGCTTGGCAGTTCAAATCCAGCAGCAGCTCTCCAGGAGGAAGGCTGGACCTCCCACTCCCACCAGAGGGCAGTGATGCCCAAAATAAATAAATAAATAGTTTTATTGAGGGGTCTTATAATTCTTTATAACAGTTCACACATCAACTGTATCAGGTACGTTTGTACATATTTTACCATCATTATTTTCAAAACTTTCTACTTGAGCCGCTGGTATCAACTCCTCTTTTTTCTCTTCCACAACTACCCCCCCAGCCTCCTAATGCCTTCCTAAATTACAAATTATTATTTTTTTTCCTAACGTACTCTGTTTGCTGTCTCCCTCCACTCACGTTTTTGTTGTTTGTCCCCATGGGGAAGAGGGCGGTTAATACGTTGATCATTGCGATCGATTCCCCCTCAGAAACTTTTCTTATGAAGACTCTAGAATTCTGAATTCAAGGCTCTGACTGTAAGAAACAGCTTTCTCTCCCGGTCATCCCTGGAGAAGGAATCTGCCTTTTCTGCTTCTGTTCCTTGATTGTAGGGTGATCTTCATATGGAATGGCAACAGTATTCCCTCATCTCTTTCTTATTTCCTTATTTTAGATCTTCCTTTAGATCTCAAAAAAGATTGACTCAAAGCACACCCTACACTTTTACTATCCTCATTAATATGAGAAGCAAAACTCCTAAATGCGTTATACCCACAGGTATAGTGGGGTTTAGGATTTAAGACATATGTGGAGGGATAAGTTCAATAGTTAACAATGCCTTTCTAGTTTGCTAATTTTTTATACTATCACTTGTAGTATAAATAATAACTGCAATTCAGTGAGCTTTGCACATAGCTCTTGAAGATTTAACTCACAGATTAAAACAAATTTGTTTTGAAATGACACTAACTTCCTTGGGGAATGTCTTCATTTTCACAGTGTAATTAAGGTACCCACCATTTGCCAAGGGGCTACAACTTTAAACAAGAATTTCACCTCTCTTGATCGTTGCTTCTATACCAAATGAACAATCAGCGTCTTTCTATTTTACTATGTTTCTCCCAACAGATCCCCGTTTTTTTTCTCAATTGAAATTTATTTTAATTTTAAAAATCAATTTATTAGGAGCTTCTATATCCATTTTGTCAAGCACTTTTGTACATTTGTTTCCCTCATCATTCTCAAAATCCTTGCTTACCACTTGAGCCCCTGGTATCCTTCCTTTTCCTCTCCTTCCCCACTCCCTCTTCCCCAATGAATTCCCAGTAAATTATAAATTATTATTTTGTCAAATCTTAAACTATGTGATGTCTTACCTCACCCACTTCTCCGCTTTCCGTCCCCCAGGGAGGAGGCCATATGTAGATCCTTGCAATCTGTTCTCCCTTTCTACCCCACCGTCCCTCTACCCTACCATTATCACTCCTCTCACCATTGGTTCTAAGGGATTCTTCTGACCTGGATTCCCTGTTTCCCATTCCTGTCTGTACCAGTGTACATCCTCCAGTTCAGCTGGATTTGTAAGGTAGAACTGAGATCATGATGGGGGGAGGGGTAGAGGGTGGGAGGGGAGCAGCATTAAAGAACTAGAGGAACATTGTAACTAACATACTCTCTTATGTTTTTTTTCGGGTGGTGGGGGGGGCCATCACTGCCCTCTGGTGAGAGTAGGAGGCCCAGCCTTGCCCCTGGAGAAACCCCATCTTTCAATGCCAGGTCCTTGTGTCCATGGAGTCTTGGAGTGAGAATGTTGACGAGGTGGCAGATGTAGCACAGGGTGGGTTGATTGTGTGCCCTTTGTAAGGTTGAAAGACATGCAATTATGCTGAATGCACTGGTCAGTGGGATGGAAGTCTTCTGGGTCCAGTGGCGTTGTAAGCATCTCAGCACTGGCAGAGGTCTCCACGTGGCTTCTCCAGGTCAAGGGTTCTGTCTGCATCCGGGTAGGTCCATGTGGCTTCTCCAGCTCAGGGCACTAATGTAGTTCCATGTGTCTTGTCAGCTGCATTGTCTCCCAGGGAGTGAGCAGAGAGGCTCTCCTGCCTACCAAACATAAATACTTTCCAAAAGCAAAGATTTGCAGAAAAACAGATTTAGAGAAACAGAATCTATGAATATGCTGCTTTTAAGAGATTCACCCGGGCTGGCTCCCGGTGGTATAGTGGTTGTGCGTGGGACTGCAGCTGGAGGTTCAAATCCAGCAGCAGCTCTCCAGGAGCAAGCCTGGGCCTCCTACTCCCACGACCAGAGGGCAGTGATGCAAAAAAAAAAAAGAGATTCACCCTGTAGCCATTCATCTTGAGAAAATAAACCAGCGTGCCTGGGGTCCTTATTTTGCTTTTTGTCAGCAGTGTATGAGAGTGCCAGTTGCACTGTATCCTTGCCAACACTGGTATTGTTGAATAATGAAAATTTTAGTTATTCAGAACTGTATTATATAATCTTATTGTGGTTATAATTTGTATTTTTCAAATGACTAATGATATTAAGGCTCTTCCATGTTTGTTTGCCATCCATATGCTTATTTGCCATTCATATGTTTATTACTTTTATGGGTAAAGTATCTCTTTTAATCCTTTACCCACTTTTTATTCTAAATTTTGAGACTTCTTTATATATTCTAGATACACATTGCCATTAAATTAATTTTGACCCATAGTAGTACTACAGGAGACAGTGGACCAGCCCCTCTTGACTTTCCAACACCAAAACCAAGCAGCTGGTAGGGTTTAACCACTCACTTTTTAGTTGGCAGCTGAGTGCTTAAACAGCTATTCCACAGGCTTCTTACATTCTAGTTAAAAATATTATATTAGGTATTTGCCTTATAAAGATTTGGGGATTACTTACCAGTATCTTTTAAAGAGGAGTATTTTTCCTTTTTTGCTTGTTTTTTTTTGGCGGGGGGGGGGGGGGATCACTGGCCTCTGGTGGGAGTAGGAGGCCCAGCCTTGCTCCTGCAGAGTTGCTGTTGGATTTGAACCTCAAACCCACTGGGCCGCAGCCCCACACACAACCACTACGCCACCAGGGCTCAACCCACAATATTTTTTTCTAATCACTTTATAGGGAGGCTTGTACAACTCTTAACACAATCCATACATGCATTCATTTTCTCAAACACATTTGTACATTGTGTCTGCATCATCGTTTTCAATGCATTTTCTTTCTACTTGAGCCCTTGGTATCAGCTCATTTTTCCCCTCTCTCCCACACGAACTCTTGATAATTTATAATTTTTTTCATGTCTTGCACTGTCCGAAGTCTCTTCCCACCCCCTTGTCTGTTGTCCATCCCCTTGGGAGGAGGTTATGTGTAGGTCATTGTGAGTGGTTCCTCCTTTCTACCCCCACCTGGTACGGCTACTCTCAATATTGGTCCCAAAGAGTTTGTCTGTCCTATAATTCCTGTGTTTTTAGTATATGTGCTGCCGAAGCGAGCACATTCCCTGTGTTTCCGGCATAAAACAATATTTTTTCATTATAAGTCAATTTCTACTTTTGTGGTATGCTTTTAGTATCTTTTATGGCATTAGAAATCTTTGCCCTATTTCAAAGTCACAAAGATTTTCATTTATTTTTTTTCCCCAACATGTTGGGTTTGGGACTCCGGTGTAATGTGACTTTAATATCCATTGAAACATATAGATCCATGTTTTGTTTTTCTTGTGTAAAACTCAGTGTCTATACACATCTGTGTCTGATGAAGTCTTGAAATCAGGTAATGCTGGTCCTCAGCTTTACTCTTCTCGAGAGTTCTGTTTTTGCTAACTACTGTCAAGTCAACCCGTAGCGAATGGCAACCATATGTTACCAGAGTAGCACTCTACTTGATAGGGTTTTCGGTGGGATTGGGTCACTAGACCTTTCTTCATAGTCCTTGTTAGTCTGGAAGTTCCATGGAACACCATTCAGCCGCCAGTTACAAATTAGGTAATACCTATACTTGAGGTACACTGTCTAGGATTGTTTCTTCTTAGGAAGGTGAACCTTCGATGCTCTCTTTGATTGTTTTAGGTTCTTTGTATTACTGTCTGAATTTTAGAAGCTAACTGCCAGTTGCTACCATAAAAATGCCTACTGGGGTTTTAGCTGAGATTGTGTTAAGTCTAAGGGGGCATTCTGTCTGGTAGGGTTGTTAGAGTGGAAATCAACTCTGTGGCAGTTAGTCTTTTTGGTTTTGCCTTTTTTTTTTCCCCTGAAACAAAACTTTCCCTAATATGTGACCTTCCAACATGAGAGGTGGTTGTGCTGGATAACGTCCACTCGGTCTCCTCTCACAGTGACTGCACAGCAGAATGAAACCTTGCCCTGACCTCTGCCATCCTCACACTGGTGTTTGAGCTTGTTGTAGCCACAGTGTCAGTCCATCTGATGGAGGGACTTTCTTTTTTCACTGACCCTCTACATTATGAAGCATAATGTCCTTCTCCGGTGACTGATCTCTCCTGATAATGTGTCCAAAGTACACAAGGATGAGGTCTTGCTCTCTACCCTTCTGCAGAGCATTCTGGCTGTACTTCCCCCAAGATAGATTTTTTTTTTTAACCTCTGGCAATCCATGATACTTAAAGAAATTCTTCACCAACATCATAATTCAAATGAATCAATCCTCTGGTCTTCTTTATTCATTATCCAGCTTTCACATACAAAAGAGGTAGCCGAAAATCGCATAGCTTGAGTCAGCTGTTGCTTAGCTGTCCCTCAAAGTGCCATTTTTGCTTTTTAACATCATATAACAGTCTTGTGCAACAGATTTGACCAGTATAGTAACTTCATTTAACTTCTTGACTTCTGCTTCTATGAGAAGTCCTGAGGATTTTCGTTTCCTTTATATTGGGATTTAATCCACAGTGAAGGCTGTAGACTTTGATCAGAAAGTACCTCAAGTCATTGCTTCGAGCAAGCAAATTAGTGTTATCTTCCTAACGTGGATTGTTAAATGAGGCTTTCTCCAGTCTTGATGTTGTGTTCTTCATATAGTCAAGCTTCTCAGATTCACAGTTTGAATACATTTGGTAAAAGGAAAGTCTTGGGTTGCAGTATTTTATGAACAAAATATTGATTGATGCAGGAAGCATCAAAAGAAGATGAAAGGAATACACAACTACTTCATTTCAGTAAGTAGCATATGATCAAGAAATGATATCAAAGGAAGAAATCCAAACCAGCTGCACTGACGTCATTAACATAAAGCTCCAGAAATTGACGGTATCAGTTGAAATGTTTCAACAAACTGATGCAGCACTAAAATAAAAATGTGAAGAAAGTCTGGAAGAGATCCAGAGTTGGGCCCACGTCAAAGAAAGATGATTGGGTGAAAACAAACCTTAAGTCACATTGTGAAGAATGGGAGTTGGAGAACACCCATCTGCTCACGCAAAACCTGTACACAGACTAAGAGGCAGTCTTTTGAACAGAACAGGGAGTCCTGCATGGTTTAAAATCCGTCTGACAGGTGCGAAAGACACTATTCCAAGACCTTTGCCAGCACCAGTTTCTCTATAAGCTTTTGCACTGATTCTTTCCCCAGACATAAGTCCTTTCCTCTGACAAATACACTGATTCATACTTTGCTGAATACTCCAGGTTTGTCCCTTTTTCCTTCTCCAGCGTTCTCTCTTCATCTCCCTTCTTTGCCCTCTGAACTCTAACCACCTTGCTTCTCAGGGTCTGGGTTTCACCTCCTTGACTCAAGTATAGTACATCGTAGAGCTTGCTCATTTCTGGTCTCAGAGATCACTTGTCTTTTATTTCTAGTCATGTAGTCTATAGGCTTAGGTTCCAGAGCTGAGCATGGCCTACTTCCCCCTTTTCAGGAAAAAAAAAAATTACTTGGTGATTTTTTGGCAATTTAAGTATTTTTGCCATAGTCCAGTATAAAGTTTATTTGCTTTTGCAGCTCCCTCGTTCCCCACATCCCACCAAGATCAGTTCAGCACTCATTTTGGGAAACACTGGTCTTTGGACACTTGTTTCAAGTGTCTGAACTGGTTTGGTTTTTTGTTTTGTTTTGTTTGCTTCATCAAGCCTGTAAGTATATCCTATTCCTCTACTTATTTATGTCCTGCTTAGGAACTGAACTCTCATACATTTTAAGTAGTGCTTCCAGAGGTACCACCCAGGGACCAAACTGAATATGAAATAAAACCCTGTTTTTGTTGAGACAGTGTGAGGCTGTGTGTGTGTGTGTGTGTGTGTTCATCAAAGAATTGCATGTAAAAGAAGCATTCTCACCAAGTAGGGAAGATTTTTGGTTTATTTTTTGTTTTGCTTTTAGAGAATATTTATGATAGTTTAGGGGACACCCATAAACATATTTCATGTTGCTCAATCTCCCTACAGGGAGATCTCTTACCTTGCTGTGAAGGCTTCTTCCCCATATAAACACTTAGGAGACCTATCTAGAAGTTAATTAAGTGTGTCTGTTTTTAAGCTCCTTGTGGGTTTTTGTTTGTTTGCTTGTTAACTTTGGTTTTGTTTGATAAATTACAGGGGACTCAAAGTTGTAATGGAAAATTTTCACACACTGACACCATCCATAGTCATTTTTCTCTTAACGGAAATTTAAGAATACCTAGATTTCACAGATTTTGTTTTTGTGTTAAGACTTAAACTTTGGAACTATGATAACTATTTGTAAAAAAAGTAAAAAATAAACCAAACAAAAAAGTAACTATTGGCTGATGAGTATGTTGTATATATTGTGTCTGTGTTTTAGTAGTACTTACCAGCCTTATTAAAACAAGCTACACTTTTTAAGAAGGCTTGCAGAGAAAGACAGGCTATTGATTTAAGATTGATTTTTGACACACTAAGGCAAACATATTAAAGAGATCTATAAATTATGAAAAATACCAGGCTATTTTTTTAATCATTTTATTGGGGGCTCATACATTATATTGTGCCACGCTTCTTCGCATGCCTGCTGCTGTCATCATTCTCCAAACCTCCACCTTTCCACCTGAGCCTCTGACCTTAGCCTCCCATCTCTTCCCCTCCATCCTTGCTCCCCACTCCCCCACCAACCCTCAATACTTTATAAGTTGTTGTTTTGTCATACCTTACACTACCCGATGTCTCCCCTCACCCTCTCCTCCAATGTCTGTCCTCCCGGTAGGAGGTTATGTAGATCCTTGTAGTTTGGCTCCCCCTCTCTACCCCACCTTCCCTCCACCCATCCAGTAGCTCCACTCTTACTTCTGGCCCCAAGGGGTTCATCTGACCTGGGTTCCCCTTATTTCCATTTCCCATTCTCCCAGTGTACTTCCTCCAGTCCAGTTGGATTTGTAAGATAGAATTGGGACCATGATAGGGGGAGAAAGCCTTCAGGAACTAGAGGAAAGTTGTATGCTTCATCACCACTTCACTGCACCTTACTGGCCTGTCTCCTCTCCATGACTTCTGTGAGAGGGTGTCCAGTTAACCACAGGTGGGCCTTGGGTCCCCACTCTGCTGTCCCTCCCATTTGTAGTGATGTGATTCTTGTTCTTTGATGCTTGATATCTGCTCTCTTCGGCCCCCCGTGATCACACGTACTAATGTTTTTCATCCATGTGGGCTTTACTGCTTCTGGGCTAGATGGCCACTTGTTCGCCCTCAAGCCTTCACCATCCCAGTCAGGTACTTTATCATTTGGTAGCTGGGTGCCATCGGATTTCTCCTCTCTGTCTTTGTCTGCTCCCTTCTGTCTTTAGCGATCATGTTGGGAGGGTGGGCACACAATGATAGGATTTTTGTTCTTTGATGCCTGAAATCTGGGTCTTTTCACATCTCATAGTCGAACAGGCTGGTATGCTTCTTCTATGGTGGGCTTTGTTGTTCCTGGGCCGTATAACCATTTGTTCACCCTCAAACTTTTAAGTCCTCAGATGTTGGATCTTTTGATAGCCGGGTATTATCAGCTATCTTCACCACACTTGCTCAATCTCCCCAGGCCATTTTAAGTCTTGAAATCTCTCTATAAATCCCTCATACCAGTTGATAACATTTAATGAAATAAACTGGTACCAGAGTTATTTATAAAAAGTATTGATGAGACTGGTAAAACTGATTAAAAGAAGAGGGAGAGAAAACAGTAAACATGTTATTTGATAGAGCAATTTAAGAAAATAGCAAGGCAGGAATCTGACATAGGTCAGTCATGTATTTTTAAAACCAGGACAAAAATATATTAACTCAAATTTATTAAGTGTAATAAAAATATACCAGGCCTTTGCCCGCCCCTATGAAAGCCAGCGCAGGGTCTTGCCATGGTAGTGGCCTTGCCCTCTGCCTTTCTCTGCTCTTGTTCTGGCACCTCGCTATTCTTGCCAGCCGTGGGTCCACCACCTCCTGGACAGAGATCGCCATACCTCCAATTAACTTGTAGCATTCTGATTGGGGAGGTATTTAAAGTTGATGTGAAAATTGCCATGCAGCAATCTGTGACTATCAATACCATGTTGGAAGATTTGGGACTAGATTTTGAGGGAGTTGATAATCCGGTTCCTCTCCCAAATGTTAATGCAGCTGTGTTTTAAAAGGTGGTGCACCACTGGGACGGAGGTTCAATTCCAGCAGTGGGGCTGGGCCTTCTACTCCCACCACCGGAGAGCAGTGATGCCCAAAAATAAATAAATAAATAGAAAAAATAAAAATAAAAGGTGGTGCACCCATCACAAGGATGGCCCTCCTCCTCCTGAGGGTGATGGGAACAAAGAAAAGTGAAAAGATGAGATCCAAATTTGGGGTCAGGGATTCCTGAATGTTGACCAGCGAAGTGTTTGAACTTATTCTGGCTGCAAACTACTTGGGTATCAAAGGTTTGTTTGCTCTTACATGCAAGACCGTTGCCGATGGGATCGAGGGGAAAACTGCCGAGGAGATTGACAGCACCTTCAATATCAAAACAACTCTCCTGAAGAGGAGGAAGCCCTGGTGGGCAAAGAGAGCCAGTGGTGTGAAGAGAAGTGAAATGTTGTGGCTGACACTGTAGCACTGTAAGGATGATTCTAAATACTTGTTGCACTGCTCTGCTTATACTTCTTAATATAAAACCAAACAGTACACAAATCTATTGTATTAGACGGTTGCCCTCATGGCGTGTGTACTTGGAAGTACGGATTCTAAAACATACAAGGGGCTACCCAAAATCAACTGAAAAAAAGCTCCGCTGGGCAGAGCTTTTATAGTATGCATTGTTCCTGCTAGACGGGTATCCAGCTCCCTCTGAATTAATGCCAACAGTGGTGTTCCCTGGAGAGATTCTCTCGAGTCACAGTGAATTTTTTCGTGAAAGCAGTTTCCCTTGAGCTTTGTTTTTTGTGATGGCTGATTGAAGAGAAAAAGATGAGACTGAGGTTTTGTTTCCTGGTTGGGCAGCACAAACTGTCGTGATGTTGAACAACGCTTACAAGGACAGCTCTATGGGGAAAACTCAAATATATAAGTGGTTTTCTTGGTTCAGAAAAGGTGAAATGTCGATTGATGACAAACCTCATTCTGCATGTTCATCAACTGCCCGAATGAATGAAAATGTCAGCTTGTAGTGCATTTGATGTCCATTCCACCAGGTCAGACTATTAATCAAGCTTTCTATTTAGAGGTTATAGAAACTTGACTAAAACCCTGTGTGATGTTTGTTGTTAATTGACTTCTTTACTTTTCTCTTTTTAAAATTTTATTGGGGACTCTTTAACAGCTCTTCTCACAATCCATACACACATCTGTGTGTCAAGCATATTTACACATGTTGCCTTCAAAACATTTTCTTTCTACTTGAGCTCATGTTATTAGCTCATTCCCTGCCCCTTCCCTCGTGAACCTTTGATAATTATAAATTACTACTTTTTTCATGAAGAATTAGCGTCATCACAGTGAGGGGAAGAAAGCATTACAGAACTAGCAGAGAGTTGTATGTTTCGTTGGTGCTAAGACTGCACCCTGCCTGGTTTGTCTCGTCGTTGTGACCCTTCTGTGAGGAGATGTCCAATACTGCTTTTTCTGAATTAGTGGTTGCTTGCCTGTTTCTTTTGTGATTCCCCCCCTCCCTTTGGACTTTGTGATAGGTTTCTAACCTTATTCTATCTATCCTCAACTTTAGTCCTAAATGTCTTTGAAAGGAACAGTTAATCTCCCTGAATTTGCTATACCTTAACATAATAATAAGTGTTGTATAATTTTCTAATCTCAGAGTTCACTTTAATATTTTAGTATTCTACACTTAGAGGAAATTATTATCCTAGTCAACAGGAAATATTTTGTTTCAGTAACTATAAATATATACAAGGACAAGGATGTACCCCCCCAAAAAGCAAATTTTGTTTCTTTCCCCCAAAGCTATGTATTGAAGATTTTTTACAAAAGAGCTTTCTTGCCTTCATAGTACTCTCAATTACACTTAATATATTTGTCAGATATGGGATTCCAGTCTTGGGAACATTTTTCAAACTCATCTGTTATATGACTGTCAGCACCTCTCATTTTTTTTTCACCTTTTTCATGTGTCAAATCATTGTCATGTGCCTCTTCATTCAATAAGCAAAAAGAAGCTGCACAGAGCGAGAGAGAGACATGCTGGTTTTTGCCCAAAATTGGCACACTGAGATGGATCTGTGAGCAGGTGCATTGTCATAGTGGCAAATGAGAAAATCACCCATTCACTTGAGTTCCCCCACCCCCACCGCCAAGCAGGAAACAAAATTTCACAGCCACATGCTGTTCTCTTACATTGGCCATCACAAAAATGAGGCTCAAGTGAAACTGCTTTCACGAAAAAATTCACTGTAACCATAGAGAATCTTCCCAGGCAACATCACTGCACAGTGGGGTTCCCCCCCCCCCGTTTTGTCGTTTAAGGTGGGGGGGGGGGTGGGTAGTGTATCCTCCCTCCTGCACATGGTTAGAGGAGTAGTGTATCAGAATTTACTGATTTAAAAACATTTGTGATAAAATGAGAAATCATGTCAGATGGGATCAAACACAGAAAGTAAGAAATTTTTTTCCTAATTCAAGTAAAATTTAAATGTTTCAGTTCCTCTGTCTCCAATTACCAGATTAGTTAAATATTTCTAGGTTGATTCTTTAAAATGTTGATGACTATGGCATACTATCACTGAGGACTTAAGGAAACACATTGTATTCATACTAGCTAGGATATTGTACATCTAGAGAAGGTATTTTTAAATATCAAAATTTTATTCACAAACATCTGGACCTCAAAATGTTTTTGAGGAATAAGTTCTTACTATGTACATCTTCAATTATAGCCAGTCTCTCTTAAGGAATCAATAATGTAGGTAGACAGACATCAGTCATTCACTCTTCTAAGGTAATGAGGTAGCTGTACCTGAAGAAGCTAGTGGTGACTCAGCAAAAGACACTAAGGAAGAAAGTAAGCAACACCTACATTATATCTCTGATTACCCTAGGATTTTGCTAATTATTTTGTGGTGTCCTCACATTCTCATTTTAAGACAAAAGTAAAGATCTGATTTATGTAATATCTGTATTCCACATAAAATATAAGGAAAAAGTTGATTCTAAAATTAAATTGAAGAGTACATTGCAACCAAGAAAAAGGTCTTTGAGCACATAGACTCTTGGTCTATGGATTAATGTATTCAGAAAAATTTCCTAATACATTGTTTCAGACATACACACTTAGCTTATCCTTCATTTTTACTAAAGAAAAGCATTACATATAAGGCATTGGCTTTTGCAGTAGTTGGCTTTGTGAAATTCACTCGTGGTTTGCTTTTGGAGAAAAATCCTTTGTTGTAAGATTATCCTGAATTGTTCAGAACAAACAAGATGATGTATTATTTTCCTTTTATAAGATGAAAACACATGCAAAAAACTGTAGAATTGAAGAGCTAGAGAAAGGAAAAAAGGATATAAATATGAAATGTGGCTAGCAATCTTTTAATTCTATGCCAAGAAAAAATTTGAATAAATTTACATATATTATGTTGATAATGAATTTGATAAGAAAATCTTGCACAATTTTTCTTATTGTCATCATTCCATATTTTCTTCTTTAAAAACTCTACCTGTGTATGTTTTCATGGTAATAATAATGGCATTTTAGTTTAGGTTAATATCTATAACAGTTCTAATATTTGTATCAACTTTTCTTATATTTGGAAGAAAATGAATATCTTCATAAAAATTTAAATCACCTTTTTTATAGAGGAATATATTTTAAAAGCTAAATATAAAGATTTTTTTACTCTTTGTGCCTCTACACTTTAAAAGGATGATTCATAACTAATTGGTAGGAAACGAATGAATGAGATCCTAGCATTGTACATAAGATTTGAAAGGAAATTTTATCATTGATAAGAATATATAAATACTTCGGCACTTTTTTGTTTTATTTTTTTTTTGGGGGGGGGGGGAGTTGGGCATCACTGCCCTCAGGTGGTAAGAGTAGGAGGCCAGCCTTTGCTCCGTGGAGCTGGAATTGAACCTCCATCCCAGTGGGCCGCAGTCCCACGCACAACCACTACGCCACCAGGGTTCAGCCACTTTAGCACTTTAATGTGGATAAAATATCTTTTTCTTTTTAATCATTTTATTGGGGACTTGTACAACTCTTGTCACAATCCATGCAAATATCCATTGTGTCAAGCACATTCATATATTTGTTGCCAGCATCATTCTAAAAACATTTTGTTTCTACTTGAGCCCTTGATATCAACTCATTTTTCCCCTCCTCCCATCCTACCTCTATCATGAACCCTTGATAATTTATAAGTTAAATTGTTTTTTCATGTCTTACACTGTCCAGTGTCTTCCTTCACCCACTTTTCTGTTGTCCGTCCCCCAGGTAGGGGGTTATAGGAAATCATTGTGATCAGTTCCCTCTTTCAACCCCATGTTCCCCTTACCCTCCTCTCCTTATTTGTCCTGAGGGGTTTCTCTTGGAGTCCCTGTGTTTCCAGTTCTTATCTGTGGCCATCTACGTGTTCAGCTCCAACTGGATTTGTAAAGTAGAATTGGGATCAAGACAGTGGGGAAGAAGAAGCATTAATGAACTAGAGGAAAGTTGTATGTTTCATCATTGCTATACTGTATATACCCCGACTGGCCCATCTTCTCGCCATGATCCTTCTATAAGAGGATATTCATTTGCCTACAGGTGGACTTTGAGTTTCCACTCTGTACTCCCCCTTATTCACAATATGATATTTTGTTCTTTAATGCCTGATAACATGATCCTATCGACACTTTGTGATCACACAAACTCGTGTCCATCCTCCATGTGGGCTTTGTTGCTTCTTAGCTAGACGGCCATTCAAGGCTTTAAGACCGTAGACACTATATCTTTTGTAGCAGGCCACCATCAGCTTCCTCACCACATCTGCTTATGCACCCACTTTTGTCTTCAGCGATCATGTTGGGAAGGTAAACATCATGGAATGTCAGGTTAATAGAACAAAGTGTTCTTGCATTGAGGGAGTACTTGAGTAGAGGCCCATTATCCATCTGCTCTCTTAATACTAAACCTACAAATATATGTACGTAGATTTATCTTCCCATCGTCATATATAAATATCTTTACATATGCACATTCCTGTATTCAGACCTCTATAAATTCCCTTTGTTTCCTTGTTCTTTCCTCTATTTCTTTTAAATTTCTTCTTGTGCCACTATAATGTTTGGCCTTGATGTGGGTTTCAGTAATGCCTCTTGGTTACATTGCCTTTGGTCAAGCCCTACCAGGCCTCCTACCACCCCCTCACCTTCGATTTTGGATCACTTGTTATTCCCTTGTCCCTGCATTTATTGACATCCACTTCTCTCCCCCTACCCCACCTTCTGCTCACTCGTGCCCCCCCCCCCAGTTGTTTTCTCCTCCAGCTTGTTTATGCCACCTGTCCTATCTAGACAGACCTGCTGAGATAATAATATACACAAAGAAACAAAACAATAACAAAAAAATCAATGACAGTTAAAAAGAAAATCCTGTGAGTAGTTCAAGGTCTGTTTGTTGGCCTTTGGGAGTATTTTCTGGTCAAATCTGATGGAGTGCCATGCCTTGGCCCCAAAGTCTATTTTTGGTATTCCCTGGAGACTTTGTTGCTCAGTTTCACTTGCTGTTCTGTTGCAAACCCTTAGTGTTTTGCCTCAGTGTGGTGGGGTCAAACAGGTGTTTCTCCAGGGTTTAACACTATGGGTCAGCGAAAGATGTCGTGTCTCAAAACAGGGTCGACCCTATGATCCTCTGTGCTTTGGCTGCTCTGAGCAGGACTATGGTCCTCAGGGCTTGGTGGGCCAGGATGTGGCCCCTCTCTCCCATTTCCTTCATTTGCTTCTTTTGATCAGACATGTCCCTCTTCCTGAGCGGTAGCTTCAGTGTTGTTCTCTGAAGTGAATTCTTCTGTGGGGGTGGGGTGACTGTGTATGTAGTTGGAATTGGGCTGGCCTGGATGAAAATATCTTGAGAATACTGTGTTAGTCCGGGTAGACTAGAGAAACAAATTCATAAACACACATATGGATATAAGGGAAAGATTTATGTACAAGAGGTATGGAACATTGAGAAAGCATCCCAGTCCAGTCCAAGGTCTTAAGTCCGATATTAGCCCATATGTCTGATACCAGTCTATAAAGTCTCCTTCTGATTCACAAAGCACGGGCAATGACACCAGGAAAATCACATGCCAGTGGGTGCAGTCTTGTGTTCCAGCCACAGTAGAAGCATCCTGGTGCATGGCTCGACATTTCCAGGGCTCAGGGTCCATCAGCAGTATCCATTGGCAGTAGAAGCATCTCAGTGCTGGCAGGGCTCTCTCTGGGGGTCTTCCGGCTTCAGAAGTCTGGTTCCATCTGGGTAAGACTGTGGGGCTTCTCCTCCGACTCCTCCAGTTCCTAGGACTCAGACGCTACATCATACTGCTGTGTTGTCTTGTCAGTAGACCGTCTCCAAGAGACTGAGTCAAGTGTCTCTCCTCTAATTGAGAAATACCCCGAGGAGAAAGCCATGCCCACACAGAGGCCTCATTGGCTATCTCCAGATTGACAGGCTGGACTTCACCCCTACACTCCCAGTGCTGAAATTGACACAGATCGGTGACTGCCACAAATGCCCTCTCCCCTCAAAAAAAAAAAAAAAAAAAAAAGCTTGTTTATTCATTAAGACAGAGCTTAAGTAAATTATACATCTAGCCTACTTGGAAGGAATTCAAGCTGCACTGAAGACATGAAAGAGAAACAAGGCTCCAGGAATTGGCAGTACCAGCCACAATGTTTCCACCAGCTAATAAAGCACTGGAAGCACTAATTTGTCTATGTCAAGAAATTTGAAAGACCGCTATTTGGCCAACCAACTGGAAGGGATCCATAGTTGTTTCCCTTCCAAAGGAAGATGACCCAACAAAATGCAGAAAATTTCAAGCTATCATTAATATTCCTTGCAAGTGAAACTTTGCAGAAAATCATTCAAAAGCTGCTGGAGCAGTACATCAACAGCAAACCCCTAGAGACTCAATCTATATCTTACTGAGGTGTGAATGAAGGGATATTTCTGTTGGTTGTCAGATGGATCCCAGCAGACAGCAGAGAATACCAGAAAGATGTGTTTCCTTGACTGTACAAAGCCATCTGACTATGTGGATCATAATAAACTATGGATAGCATCACTGAGAAGGGTAATTCCAGAACACTTAATTGTGCTTATGCAGAACCCAGCAGGCAATTTTATGAACAGATTGAGGAGATATTGCATATTTTATGATCAAGAAAGGTGTCTAGTATCCTTTCACCATGCTTATTCCATCTATCTGTTGAGAAAATAATTCAAATACTATCTGATGAAAAAGAGTACATCATCAAGATCGGAGAAAGCTCATTAGAAACCTACAATATGCAAATGAGAATCTCGCTTGTTGAAAGTGATGAGAACTTTGAAACAGTTGCAAAATCAAATACTAACGTCTGCAGTGTGGATTACAACTCAGGGTACAGAAAACACAATCTTCAAAACTGGACCAATAGAGAACATGATAAATGGAGAAAAAAATTGAAATTATCAAGAGTTTCATTTTACTTGGATCCATAATCAGTGCTTTTGTAAGCATCAGGCAAGATGGTTTGCATTGGGCACATTTGCTGCCCCAAAGCTTTGAAAGTATTAAAGAGCAAAGACGTTTTTGAACACAAGGGTGTGCCTGACCCAAGTCATGGTATTTTGTCACCTCATATACATGTGAGAGACGGGTCATAAGTAAAGGGCACCAAAGAATTGGTGTGTTTAAACTAGGATGGTAGTATATTGATTAAAATACTATGACCTGAAAGGGGAAACATCCCAGTGATCAGTGTACAACTCCCTCCCCCTTGCTGGGGGGCGGGGGGAGCAAACAATAGAAATTTGAGTGAAGGGCAGTAGTGGAGAGTATAAACTATGAAAATAGAAATAAATTTATAAATCACCAAGGGTGCATGAGGATGGGGGTGAGAAAGAAGCGTAAGAGCTGATACCAAGGACACAAGTAGAAAGAAAGTGTTTTGGAAATGATGATGGTAACATACGTACAAAAGTGCTTGATACAATTGGTGTATGGATTTTTAGCTGTAAGAGTCCCCAATAAAAAATGATTTATTGGCAGTGTTCACCCCCCCCCCCCAAAAAAAAATCCACAGGAAAAGGATATGAAAAGATGATGGAATTCCCCAAAAATGATTTACTGGTCCATGAAAAAATTGATTTATTAAAATTAAAAGGTAGTAATACTACAAACTAATCAGAAAAATAAACAGCTCTGTCTTTGAGGGAGTATAGCCAGAATGCTTCTTAAAAGCAAGGATGGTGGGGCTGAGCCCTAGTGGCGTAAGTGGTTGAGTGCGGGACTGCGGCCCGCACGCGGGCTTGGTGGTTCAAATCCAGCGGTGGCTCTCAGGAGCAGCCACCAGAGGCAGTGATGCCCCCCCCCCCCCCGAAAAAAAAAAAAAAGAAAGCAAGGATGGTAAGATTTTGTCTCATGGTGTTATCAGGAGAAACCTGAAATCATGGTGGGTAAAATGAGACCCTCCATGAGATGAGTTGATATATTGGCTGCAAAAATGGACTCAAGCATAATAATTGTGAGCACCCTCACTGGGCAGTGTCCTCAGTGGCACAGTGGCACTGTGCATAGAGGTCGCAATGAGTCAGCACAGAATCAGTGACCGCTAACAACATCCTGCAGAGAAACGAGACTAACCCACCTGACCCGAGCTGTGTGGATGCTGAATTGTTACCGTCTGCGTTGCACTATTGAGAGTGAAAAGTGCAGGAGTGAGCTTTTATTACTCTTCCACTTTTGGAGAGAGGGCACTGAGGGAGAAAGTGCTCTTCGTTCAGACAGTGATTTTTATACCCTGATTTTATCTTGTAATCATCAGAAGAAACTTAAACACACAGGAACATACATACACCCACCATTGCCTTTTGGTCAATTCCATTTCATGGTAATGCTCTAGGACAAAGCAGAACTACCAGTGATTTCCATGGCTGGAATCATTACAGAAGCAGACTGCCACATCTTTTTCCTGGGGAGCAGCTGATGGAGTGGTAGCAACTGAGCATTTTAGCCATTGTGCCACCAGGTCCTGCTAGTCACACACACATAGTACACATTCTTTTTGTCCCAAACTCAGACTTAGTAAATCAGAATATCCAGAAATAGGATATGGGACTAAAGTGTGTTTTTAAGTTTCCCCTTGATTATGGCCAAACTTAGAAAGTATTATCGGAGGCTGAGCCCCGGTGGCATAGTGGTTGTGTGCGGGACTGCGGCCCACTGGGACGGAGGTTCAATTCCAGCAGTGGGGCTGGGCCTCCTACTCCCACCGCCGGAGAGCAGTGATGCCCAAAAAACAAAAACAAAAAAAGTATTATCGGGACAGGGCATGGGGTGGGGGTGGGGGAGTGGAATATTTTTAAGATGTTTAAAACGGGGCCAATGCATTACATGGCATTGTAGGTGTTTGTGAATATTCAACAGATTGTTAAATCTGTTTGCGTCTTTGCTTTTCACCTTTTAACTAGACTATTACTGGATTCCAAAGTTCAACAGTAATTGTCCTATACTTGAACAGAATAAGTGGTTTTTCTGTAGCTGAGTGTGGTTTTTCTATTACCATATATGTTCAAGTATAAGCCAACACAAATATCAGCGGAGGCACCTAATTTTACCACAAAAACTTCATTAAAAATATGCTGGAAAATTCTGCTTCTATATGAATATATACAGTATATCTATACATGTAAAGTTTGTAGTGTGTTTTAAGAAGCCAATTTGGGGGGTTTTGGTGAATAATGAATATATCCCTTTTGTTTTTAGGCTGTGGAAAATCTCTGCTCTCACAAAGTTTCCCCAACACTCTACAAACAGCTACGTCAGGTTTGTGAAGATCATGTTCAAGCACAAATCCTTCAGTTTAGAGAATATCCTTTTTTGACGGACATTTTTGTGCGTTACCTAAACTCTTTGAAATTGAATTGATAGGTAAAGAATAAGTATCTTTAATCTTAAAATAACTTTAAAATTTTCCTTTTATTTGTAGAACAGAATGCTTAAGTGTTTCATGTGACTTAATAAGATAGATTTTTAGATTAAATTTTTGCTATTTGAGTTACTTTGTTGATCTGTATTAAATTAAATCATAGTCATTAATTAAATCAGGTTAAAGTACTTAAGGAAAGTCTGAAATAGGTCCAAAAGTTTTAGTTTTGTCCTTTATTCTGTTAAAAACCATCCGTATTGGGTTTTTTTTTTAATTATTTTTAATTTTTTTGGCATCACTGCCCTCTGGTGATTGTGGGAGCTACCCAGCCTTGCTCCTGGAGAGCCACTGCTGGATTTGAACTGCCAAGCCCTTGGGCCGCAGTCCCACCCTCAATGTATTAGTTTTCTATAATGTAAAACAAATTACCATAAATGTAGAACTTAAAGTGACATTTTTATTATCTCTGTTTTAGGTTTCTTGCTTTGAGTATCACAAGCCGAAATCAAAGTGTTAGCAGAGCTACGTTCTCATCTGAGGTCCCTTCTAAGCCCATTGAGTAGTTGCAGAATTCAGCTCCTGGTTGTACTGCAGGGCTCCCCGTTTCCTTTAAGATGGTCTTATCTAATCAACACTGGATCACTTTCACTTCATAGCAACCCTGTAGGGAAATAACTGCTCCATAAAGTTTCAGGTGCTAAACTCTTCATGAAAGCAGAATGGAACTGCCTCTCTGGGTTTCTAAGATTGTTATTTTGGGCAAGAGTAGTAAACCTTGTCTTTGTCCTGCTGAGTGGTTTGGAGTTTCAAACTTGTGACCTTGTGGCTAGCCGGCCAATACATAGCCACTATACCACAAGGCTCCTAAACTAGGAACATCACCTCACTTGTCATCAAGTCACTACTGGATCATAGTGACCTTACAGGACAGGGTAGAACTGGCCCTGTGAGGTTCAGAGACTAACTCCGTGGGAGTAGAAAACCCCTTCTTTCTTCAAAGAAGCTGATGCCTTCAGACAGTGACCTTATGGATTGCAAACACTTGACAGTTGTTGCCTGGATTCCAGTAACCTAATGAAGGAGTAATGAATCCTTATTTAGCCCTGCCACCCATGGAGAATGAATTTTACAAGGCATATATATGAGCAAGTGGTGATCTTCAGGCCATCTTAGAATTCTGTGTCTCCGATGTCTATAAGTTATCTCCAGTACACACAAAAAAAATCCATTACATACTGACCCCAGTCTAACCCCTACCGTTCTCCCATGACATACGCACACACAACTTGAGGCTGTACTTGCCTGGACTTCCATTTCTTCATGTATAATATTAAGTGGTTGTACCCTAAGTTCTCGCCTAGCTCAAGAAATCATACTCTCTCTCTCTGCCCTCCCCCCCCCCAACCACCCAACCCCCACACCCTGCCAATCCCTCTCACTTGAAGAGGCTGTAGCTTTCTAAATTCATTGAAAGGAAACCTCAAAACTGTCACAGTAGTTCATATTGGCTGTCTTGATTATTTGCATGTGTATTAGTCCAGGTTGACTTAGAGAAACATATTTAGACACTCGTGTTCAAGAAAGAGCTTTATATATAATAGCAGTTGAAAATTGAGAAACCATCCCAGCCCAGTCCAGATCAAGTCCATAAATCTGATAAAGTCCTCTTCAGACTCACAGAAACACATGCAATGACACCGAATGCAGAAAGACCATAGGTCAGTGGGTGGAGGATTCCGTGACCGTAGAGGTATCTCAGTGCTGGCAGGGTTCTCCACGTGGCTCCTTTACTCCAGGCCTCTAGCGTGGCTCCTTCACTCCATTTAGCTTCTGCACGGAGACTGGGCGTGCGTTCTGCCTCCAGCAAGCTATTAATCTTCTTAGCATCTCCAAATGAAGTCACCAAGCTTCGACCTGATTGACACTTTAACACAATTCTTTAGTCATATATAATTGTCAGACAATAACTTCATATCTGTACCTAACAGGATAAAGCTAAAATACATACAGTTCAATATGTGCCACTGTCATTTAAACATAACATTCTATAAGTGAGCAAAACAAAAATATCCTATGCTTAAAAATTGCAGTTAAGTAGCACCTATACCTGAGAGCATTCCCCAAAGAGATGATGTTCAGACTCTCTTCAAGGAAGATGACTCAGTGCCAATAGGAGGGTCTATGAAAAATCATGCCATTGAGAAAGTGAAGTTTTTCTTGAACAGAAAAGTTTGACTTATTAGGAGTGCAGAGGTTTGCTGCTGATAGAAACATCTGAATACGACAGAACTAAAAATGATTGATAATGAATTATGAAAGAGCCTTTTGTTACATGGTTGGGATTTCTTCTGACAGAATCAGCTGGGGTACTTAGGCAGCAGAATGGCATGAATTGTGTCTTAAAAAGATAGCATTCGCTTTATGCATTGTGGTGTGTAGGCTACAATGGATAATTAACTAGACAGTGAGACTAATTGGGAGACTGCCGAATTGGTGTGTCCATACGCCATGGTAAGGGTGGAGCTAAGGCAATAAGAAGGAAATCTAATAGATGGCAAGCTTAAAAGCAGGTTCAGAGATTGGAGGGAAGGAATTTGATGACATATCGAGTTGTGGCAGATGGTTATAATCAATATCTAAGGAAAGGATAAGATGGTTTGGATATGGTGAAAGGAAAATTTAATTTGGTTTTACACAGTTAGAAATAGCCAAAGAAAATGCTAAAGATGTCTTTTATGCAGTTGGAACTGGAGATTCAGATCAGCTAGTTGTAGGCATGGGTATGATTACTTAGAAAATAGGAGGGGCGCAATCACAGAAAATGGCGAGGAAAGAGTCCTTGTAGCTTCACTGTGAAGGAGCAGGGAAAGAGAATGATGTAGAAATTGAGATTTGGGCTGAGCCCTAGTGGCATAAGTGGTTGAGTGCGGGACTGCGGCCTGCGGGCTTGGCGGTTCAAATCCAGCAGTGGCTCTCAGAAGCAGCGCTGGGTAGCTCCCACGACCAGCAGAGGGCAGTGATGCCAAAAAAAAAAATTGAGATTTAAGAGCTACAAAAGGAAGTTTTAGGTGGCAATTGAGTGCATAACATAAGAAAAGTATCATGGGGATGAGAAGACTGAAGAAATCAGATTGCTAAAATATTTAAGTTGCATAAATAATGAATAAGTGTTTATGCTAGACTTGAGGCTGTACACTGGAGATTCAAGATAAATAACAGTTCCTGCTTTAAAAGAGTTTATTTTAAAGATGTAGGGAAGAGAGCTGTAGGTCAGGCTAGCATTTTAATTGGCTGTGTTAATGCTTTTGCATGTACCCACTCACTCACTGGTTACAGGACATTATAAGCTAAACATATTTAGATTTATTTTGTCTCTGAGATATTCCAAAATTCTTTTAACAACTGTCTACTATCTTTTCAATGTCATATCTTGACCTTGAAGCCAGTGAGACGATTTTGGGCACACTTTTGTAAATTAAACAGATTGGTACCCAAGTAGAAAAGGGGCTTGTGAAATTGAGTCATCCACTGTTATCTTTTTAGGTTACCGTATCCATTCAATTGTTAGCTTATATGCTAAATCGTACGTTTGTCTGTTCGGTGATAAACCTAGCCCAGAAATAGGGAAACCAAAAAGAGGAAGGGCCTTAGTGAGATGGATTGACATGGTGGCTACAACATAGGAACAGTTGTGAGGATGGCACAAGACTGAGCAGTTTGTTTCTTGTTGTGTGTGGGTTGCTGTGGGATTGGAACGGTTTTAATGGCACCCAACAAGAACCACTTACTCATGGGGCCACACATCTCTTCAGTCACACTCTGCTTAACCAGACATCACGCGTTAGAAACACTGGGCTAGATTCAACTACGTGAGTTTGTTTGTCTTTTAAATATCAAACTTGGTTCAACCCTGACTTTGGGCACAAAATATGTATGTCGAACTGTCTTCAGAACCTAAATCTTGATATCATAGGAGAAATTCACTCTTCATGGACTCTCATGGACAGTAGCAAAGCCTTATTTAGCCACAGAAATGCTAGTGGGTGGAAAACACCACTACTTAATCAAAATAAAAAGTCAACCAAATGAAATTATGCATGAAGGTCATCAGTGAAGTTCCCGAGTTACTTTCGTAAGTACATCTTTATAATGATGACAGTGGGTTCCCTGCGTCTTTATAAAGACACCCTTAAACATGACCTAAAGGAGCCCTGGTAGTGTAGAGGTTACATGTTGGGCTGTGTTTACAAGGTGGGCGGTTTGAAACCTCCAGCCCTACTTGGGAGAGAGAGATCAGAATGGGCCTTTCTACTCCCATGAAGAGTTGCGGTCTTGGAAACCCACAGGAGAGGGGGGGTCACTGTGAGTCAGCATCCATTCAGGTAACATCGGGGGCTGGGAGTAAACTGTAGATTACCAGTCAAAACGTGCCATGATTTTCATCACGAGATGGGTAGTTCTTCAACATTTGGGCTACCATCATATATTTCACCTTTATTATGTCTGTGCTGGCTTAAACTTGAAGCCTTGTCAGAAACTTCTCTTCACCCTTTTGTTGTCCGCAGACTGTCCATGCAAGATTCCTAACACAGTGTGCCATTGTAACTTGAACATTTATTTAAAAGTTCTTCCTGAATGACTTGTTAAATCATTAACTTTTAGGTCTTGCCTGAGATGGATTCTGTAGTTGTAATGTCTAGGCAGTGCTTCCTGAGACTCAACAAACCCTCAGGAGTACATGGTGTAAAACTTTTTAATGAGCCAATAGTACACTTATTAGTATGATGATGTTATTCTGTTTATTTTCGACTCATAGTGACCCCTTATGACAGTAGAACTCTCCTATAAGATCAGCAGATTTTTTTCCCTTGCACAGGTGGGTTCAAACTGGCAACCTTTCAATACAACCAGAGTGATTAACTTATTCCACCACTAGGATAAGGATACACATACCCCTTATTTCCTAAACTATTCTCTTAAATACTTCAAAAAAACTTTTTATTCTAAGTCATGTGAAGATTTACAGGGCCAAATCAGTTTTGCTTTTTCTTTATTTTTTTAATAATTTCATTAGTGCATGTACAACTCTTATCACAATCCATACAAATATCCACTGTGTCAAGAACATTTGTACATTTGTTGCCAACATCATTTTCTTTTCTTTTTTTGGGGGGGGGGGCTTCACTGCTCTCTGGTGCTGGGAGTAGGAGGTCCAGCCCCACTGCTGGAATTGAACCTCCGTCCCAGTGGGCCGCAGTCCCGCGCACAACCACTATGCCACCGGGGCTCAGCCCGCCAACATCATTTTCAAAACGTTTTCTTTCTACTTGAGCCCTTGATATGAGCTCATTTTTTTCTCCTCCCTCCTCCACCCATCCTCCTTCATGAACCCTTAATAATTTATTTTTAAAATTTGGGGGGGGGGGCGGGGGGGGCATCACTGCCCTCTGGTGGGAGTGGAAGGCCCAGCCTTGCTCCTGGAGAGCTGCTGCTGAATTTGAACTGCCAAGCCAGCGGGCCACAGTCCCACACTCAATCACTATGCCACCGAGGCTCAGCCTTATTTTTTAATTTTTTATATCTTACACTGACCAGTGTCTCCCTGCACCCGTTTTTCTGTTGTCTGTCCCCAAGGGAGAGAGTTATATGTCAATCCTTGTGATCAATTCCCCTTTTCTCACCCACCTTCCTCTCACCCTCCTGGTATCACTACTCATTATTGGTCCTAAAGATTTTATGTCTGAATTCCTTGTGTTTCCAGCTCTTCATCTGTGTCGGTGTACATGCTCTTATCTAACCAGATCTGCAAGGTAGAATTGGGATCATGATAGTGGGTTGGGGGTGGGGGTGAGGAGCATTAAAGAGCTAGACAAAAGTATGTTTTGTTGGTGCTGTATAGCACCCTTACAGGCTCACCTCTTCCTTGTGTCCCTTCTGTAAGGGGTTGTCCAATTGTCTGCACGTGGGCCTTTATTCTCTACTCCTGCTACTCGTGATCCCCCTCATTCACATTGATAGGATTTTTTGTTCTGGGTCTTTGCTACCGCATGCCTGATCCCATCGACCCCTCATGATCACACAGGCTGGTGTGATTCGATGTAGGCATTGTTGCTTCTCATCTAGATGGCCACTTGTTTATTTTCAAACCTTTGAGACCCCAGACGCTATATCTTTTGATAGCCAGGCACCATCAGCTTTCTTCACCACATTTGCTTGTGCACCCTTTTTGTCTTCAGCGATTGTGTTGGGAAGGTGAGCATCATAGAATGCCAGTTTAATACAACAGTGTTCTTGCATTGAGGGAATGCTTGAGCAGAGGTCCAATGTCCATCTTCTACATTAATATTAAACCTATAAATACATGTACATAGATGTATTTCCCTTTTGTTATATATAAATATATTTACTTATGTATATACCTGTATTTTTACCTCTGTAAATGCCCTTTGTCTGTTTCTTTCAGTTTCCTCTTTTCCCACTATGATGTTTGACCTTCATTCAGGTTTCAGTAATTTCTCTGGTACATTGCCCTTGATAAAGCCTTACCAGGCATCCTACACCATCCAGGGCATCAATTTTGATGACTTGTTTACCTTGTCCCTAGGTTTTTTAACACCCACTTCCTTTCCCCTGTCTCCCCCTCTCCCGTGTTCTCCAGAACCAGAACCATTGGTCCAGTTGTTTTCTCCAGATTGTCTAGAGAAGCTAGGAGGGATAAACAGAGACAGTAATAAGCACAAAAACAAAACAGCATAACAGTAAGAAAAGCAGCAACAAAAGATAGAAAAGCCTATAAATAGTTAAAGATCTGTGGACTTTTAGGAGTGTTTTCCAATCGAGTCTGATGGGCTGCCACACCTTGGCCAAAATGTCTAATTTCAGGATTTCCTGGGGACTTCATGGCTTTGCTTTCCTTGCTGCTCTGTTACATGCCCTTAACATTTCCCCCCAGTGTAGTGGGGTCAGATCGGGCACAATTCTCACATTGTGCCACCAATGTTGTCCCTCAAATCACCGTGAGGGGTATCTTGTCTCGTGTTAAGGCTGCCCCTGTGGTTCTCCTTGTGCAGTGGGTCTTCTGAGTAAGAATGTCATCCTTGGGACTTGGTGGGTCAGGATGTGTTTCACTGTTTCTTCCCCCTTCATTTGCACCTGTGTGCTCTGATCAGACACGCCCCTTTCCCTGAGCTTTAGCTTCAGTGCTGTCCTCGGAGGAGACGGGGTCTCCACATAATGGACTTAGGGCTGACGCTGACAAATCAGTTTTTCATTCAGCAGTTCATACACATTTTGTTCCATGTCACTGATTGCAGTGCCTACAATTTAACATCACTTGTCCCGCTTCTTACCTGCTGTTTCTGGTTTCTAATCCTAGTGTCCTAATCCATCAGAGCTTTATCCTGGGGTAAATGCTGCTGTCTCTGTCTCAGATGGTTGATTATCCCATGGTATGTACCTCCCTGGGTCAAACAATATAGACCTATTGTTTGCCTGAAAATGGAGCCAAAGGGGTGAGTTCCATTTCAGACCTAAAGCAAGTGACTCAGCCAGGTGTCAGGTTCTACCAGTTCCTCCCCCAACCAATAAAACTGGCCTTCTGTGTAACTTGCAGGTTTGTTCCATGTTTTTCTCCATTCTATCCTGAACCTTCTAACATGATCTTTTACTGAGCACTAGGTAGTGGTAACTGGATGTAAACTAATTGTTCTGGGCTCAGTCTAGTGGGAGGTTGAGGTTTGTGTGGTCAGTCCATTAACCCTTAGACTAACTGTTTTTTTGTATCTTAAGTTTTTTTCACTGTCCTTTGCTCTAAGCAGGGAGATGGCTGCACAGAAGTTTTTAAGACCCCAGTCACCACTCCCCAAAGTAGGAAAGAGAGAGAATATTGCCTGTGTGGACTCTGCTGGATCAGCTGACCCTGATGTCCCCTGAGACTATGGTCCTGAGTTTCATTTCCTCAATATTTGGTTTTGTCTAAGAAGTTATCATTACTTTGCCCCTGAGTGTTCTGCTACATTCAGGAGTATATTTTGCTTTATTCCTAAAGCCCTCCCTGCTGGTTCCTGCCCTGTGATGATTAACACATCCTCTTTCAGGCTTCTCTTTGCCAATTGAAGACCGATGCTTGTCTGAGAAACACACATCAAGCACTTTAACTCTGATTTATTGGGTTTGGTCCTTTCTGTATGCCAAGAATTTTGTATGTAAGCTCTGAGGTGGAAATGATGCTCTACACCAAAAAAAAAAAAGGAAAAGGAAAAGCATAGTGAAATTAACCCATCCACTCTCATTAGGCTAAGAGCAGCTAGGATTTAAACCTAGCTCTTTTCACTTAAGCATAATATTTTGTTCATCATTAAAATGGTTAGGGAAAATGAATCAATAGAAAAAACACCTTGCAAGTCATATAGCAATGATAGAAATTATTTATTCAATACTTTATAAACTTAAATAGTACTCATTTGCCCTAGTAAAATGTGTAGTCTTAAATCAAGCTTAAAAGTATGCATAGTCTGGTATGTGAGTGAGCTGTTTATTTAGTTAGTTTTGTGGAACATCATTTCATTTCGGCTGCCAGATAAACCTCTGTCTTTTTTCTCTGTGTCACCTAGCCATTTCTTGTTGCCAACCTTCCTTATGCTATTAATAGTAAATCTGCTTACTAACTATTGAGACAATTGCCAGTCTATTTACAGTCTTCAAGAACTCTGATATGAGATCACATTTGGTATCTGCTCTTTGTAGCACAGAGCTTGAAGTCCAGTACTGTCCAGCCACCAAAATCCTTGGAGCTTAGTGACCTGGTTGTTAGTTTCAGCTGGCAGGGAACTGAAAGTAATCTGGCAGCGAAGTAAGTAATAAGAGAAGGAAGGGAAACTGGAAAGAGGGCTCAGAAAGGGAGTAATAAGAGATGAAGAGAATTACAGTCGGATTGGCGGGTGAGTACAGGTAGGGAAAACTACAATTATAGAAGTGAGATGTGGAAATTAAACCATACCTTATTTCTGGCATTTAGATTGCTGGCATTTTAATATTTTGGTTACTAAATGATATGTCTAGTATTCTATGGAGAAGAGAGCGCAAATTAAGAGAGTAAAATTGCAATAATTAAATTTCCAATGATTTTAAAATTTTCCTTAGCAGGTTGTGCACAGACTCACTAGATAGTGTTTTATTTTTAAAAAAGATTAACACATGCTGGCAAGATCATTGCAGACAAATGGTAAGCTTATTTACTTTTACATTAATATTTCTATATGTAGTTCAATACCCTATATTTAACCAATACTGCCCTTACTTTTGTCTTCATTTACATATTTTGTCACATGTTGTGTTAAACTTCTCATTTAGCCAGAAAGTAGCCAGAAGTGCTTGTCCTCTTGTTAGGTTTTTTTAAGTCATTTTATTGGGGGGGGGGGGCGGTGTCCTGCAACTCTTATAACATCTGGGTATTTTTTTGTTTATTTGTATAATCAAATTATATTATCTATTTTCTCTCGCCCACCTATGGGCCAAGTGTGAACTGAGAATAAGTTCTATTATGAATCAAATGCTTTCATCTGATGCCAGTATAATTAAGCATCAAAGAATTAAGAATAAGGGAGGTAAACTTCTTTGATGACTCTTCTCGAATGGGGCTCATTAATAATTGGGCTCAGACCAATAATGGAGTTGACAGAGAGTAATAGTGATGCACAGTCTATATCTATATGTTCTAGAACGAATCTCCAAGTTTCTCCTTAATCTTAGTTACTCATGAAACCCGAATTCTACAACTTTCTTGCAACTGGACCACCGAAATGTTAGACTTTATAGATGTATTAGACCATGTATACTCAAGTATAAGCCAAGATTTTTTAGCACGTTTTTAATTCAGGTTTTGTGGAAAAATTAGGTGCCCTGGCTGATATTCAAGTTGGCTTATACGCAAGTATAAACAGCAATTTGATTTTATGTATGTGACGTGATGATGTGGTCTAGCAATTATTTAAGGGAGAGAAAAAATACTGTTGATAGCATTCCCAAATATGCTACATTCTTTTGGGTTCATATGAGGCATATAGGAAGCAGTGGATATGACTGTAGTATATTGCTGGAAATAAGTAATAATACTCAGATCCAGTATTTGAATGTCTTTTTAATACACAATTATATTTACTTCTCAATTAATTTAAATCCTTGGGAGGTAAAGCATCCCACAGATTCTATGTCCAGTGATGGCCTTACCAGGCAGGTTGCTCTGGAACGTAGCCCATACCGTGCCACTGTTTCCATGGGCACAAGTAACCTTTTCCTAAATAACTCTGGTTTTCTGAAGTTTGCTGCCAGGAGCCACTGTGTTGTTCTTCGCTTTGTACACATAAGCACATCTCTTGCCTAAATAGAAATTGGCTTCATTTTGGGTATAAACACCTTCAGTTTTTAAAAATAGCCATGTGCTCCCTCTGGTTCCAGAGACCCTGTTAATAGCCTGCAAAAATGCCTCGAAACAGAACTTATTAAACATATTTGCCAGTTTAGAAGTCATTTTCCCAACAGGACTCCACAGGCTTCAACATGGTTCCAAAAGAGAAGTAGTTGAATGTTTTGTTTACATGTGTAAGTAAATCAATATGAGAATCAGTCATAGAAGTAGCAAAAGCTTGTATGCTGCTATGGTAGCCTAGCAAAGGGGAGGGACAACTTTATTCCTATTTAATACAAATTAAGATAGACTGACAAACTGGATATGTGCATGTATCCACAACTGTATATATATACAAATAAAGTGTTTATGTGTGCACATATTTATGAATTTTACAGTAATGTAATGGGAATTTTTATTTTTTAAGCATCAACAATGTCATGATTAGGAATAAAACAATATTTCAAATGTGCTTTAGGCTAAGGGTTTAAAAATCTTTCTAGTCAAATGTGAACATCAAGTGCCAAATCCAACATGAGGACCATGATAGGCAACATCTTTTATTGTTTTAATCATTTTAAAAATCATTTCATTAGATGGACAACATTTTTGTATCAAGAAATAAATATTGTTAGACTTGTTTGGTATATGCAGCATAGTTATAACCAAAAAGACTAATCTCGAATATTTGTTTTTCAAAAATATGTATAAAGTTATTTCCTTCTCCAATTTACAGATCATGATTAGAAGTATTTTCTTGTTTTTGGATCGAACTTATGTCCTTCAGAATTCTATGCTTCCTTCTATATGGTGAGTGGGTCTAGTCTGGTAGAGCTGTATCAGATTAGTTTGATCATGCATATATTACCATTTGTTGTCTCTCTTTTTTTCTTGTGTTTTGTATGGGCCAAAATCTTTAATGAAAATGTTGGGTCAAAGGGCTGAGCCCTGGTGGCGTAGTGGTTGTGTGCGGGTCTGCAGTCCATATGGCTGGCGGTTCAAATCCAGCAGCAGCTCTCCAGGAACAAGGCTGGGCCTTCTACTCCCACCAGGGGGCAGTGATGCCCACAAAAAAAAAAATGTTGGGTCAAGATAAATCTCTTAGACATGTTTCAGACAACAGATGAGGAATACAGAGATGTGAGGCCCCAAAAGAAAGAGCAGGAGACCCAACAAAGAGGGTTCTTTTCATTTGTCTAATACATATTGAATTGCACAGCTAAGGTTCTGGGGGTGAGTGCTCCTGAGAAATCTCAGACTGTGAAACAGTCCGTGGTATTCCAAGTGTACATTTTTGTAACTACTCATGGCACACAATAACAATAGACTTTAGAAAAATCTGAAACTAATGTGATAAAGCTTACTTTTAATATTTTTTTTCACCCCAGCTTACTCTCATTATTAAACAATTAAAAACACCTGAGAAAACCTATCGACTGCTCATGAAACCACTGTTCTAAGTGCTTTAACATTCGATTTACTACCTTAATCGTTAGAATAGTTCTGTGAGGGAAAACTGTTATAGATTCCATTTTATAGGTAAAGAAACTGAGGCACGAGAAAGTTCAGTAAGAGTCTAGATCATACAGTGGATAAGTGGTACAACTAAAATTTCTGTGCAAGCCAAAATTACGACTCTAAATCTGTAAGCAAAGATTACAGTATAGCTTGTATAAACTCTGTTTATAGCATAGTTAAATTATGCCATCTCTGTTCTTACACAAGAGACTGACAGTATGGTACCAGGGTAGATCAAAAAGTATTACTACTGAAAAAATAAAGTATTGCTACTGGGCATTTTAGTTTGTGCGTGTAGTTCATACAAAATGTGTAAACGTGTCTCTACAGTCAGTGGATGTCTGCAGACAAGTTCTTTCAGTAGTACACTTTTCCTAAGTCTCATTAGAGGGTCTTTTTCTAAAAGACCAAGCAAAACAAGGCCTTTTGTGAGACCAACTAAAGTCAAGGCAGAAGCTTAGGGTGACAGTTTTCTGGGATTTCAAAGGGTTATTTTCCCTCAGGGCCGGGGAGTTTATTGGGAAGAACTTCTAAGAAACAACTGCATTGGTGAGACTAAAGTGAGGAAACATGTCAAAGTAGTGTTGTTTATATACATAATACACACACACTGAAGAAAACACTAGGAAAAAATTCTGTTTTCTCATCACAACAGTTCACTTGTTCTTTCTTTAAGGGGATCAGGAAATGTCCTATGAGAATGTTGCTGAGAATTCTTATCTAGCCACACTATAGGCTTAATATTGCTCCTTCCGAGATCCGTTTTTTTCTTTCTCCAAAATTCAAAACACATTTTTAAAGAACACGACTGATGATCTCTGAGTATGCCAAAATTGTTATTTTGACATGATGTACCATAGAAACTTGAGTATAAGCTGGCCTGAATGTCAGATGAGATACCTAATTTTATCCCCAAAACTGCATTAAAAATGTGTTGAAAAACTCAACTTATGCATGAGTGTATATGGTAAGTCTAGGGGCACAGAATTCTTTGGAGAAGGGCAAGAGAGATGAAGTACCGCCTCCCCTCCCCCCCATTCAGAGGGTGTATAGACATAGTTATAGACATATGTCAAGAAACAATAGTTTTCACATAGTAATATTCTTTAGTAATGGTTTCTATGGTATTACAGCAATAACTTTTTACTTATCTCTATATAATAATTGTGGTTAAAGTGCCTGTGAATTGTATATTTAAAAAGCCCTTGACTCATCTCTAAGACAAGATGAGGACTGAGAGGAGGGACTAAGAATGAATCTTTTTTTTGTTTTGTTTGTTTGTTTTGTTTTGGGCACCACTGCCATCTGGTGGTCGTGGGCACTACCCAACACTGCTCTTGAGAGCCACAGCTGGATTTGAACTGCCAAGCCTGTGGGCCGCAGTCCTGCACTCAACCACTTATGCCACCGGGGCTCAGCCCCTAAGAATGAAACTTATCGAAGCCACTGTGTCAAGTTCACCTCATCGAGGTGCTTTCTCATGTTCTCTTACTCTCAAGCATGATAGATGAAAGAATAATGTTCTTTTCCAGGAATGTCTCCCCAGCTAACATGTTCATAAAACGTGAGACAAAATCTTACCACCCTCTCTTCTAAGATGCATTTTGACTATAGTTCCTCTAACATGGATTTATTTGTTTTTTGTGGGGTCCAGCTCCATAGTCAGTGGGGCCTTAGGAGCAATGTGGGCAGTTACCGAAATATCTTGGGAGAAGAGCCGTTTATTTAACAACAAGGTTTTGTAGTAATGAAGCCTACCAGCCTGTTGTCATTACATACAACAAAATGGGCAATGTGTTCATCCTGAGTATCCTGAGCCCCCTGGGGGGTCACTTCAAAGGGAGTGTCTAGCCTGGAGTGTCAGGTGCTCTTTCAGAATAAAATACAAAGGCAGCTGAACTCTTTGAGATGGGGATCCTTTATCTGAGAAGCCAGGCACCTGTAGGAGACAGCTCATTTGGTGGCAGGTGGATGTGAAGAAGGGTCCTGGAGAATATGTACATTCGGCTCTGTCTACTTGGGCCTGTGGAGGTATTCCTCTAGAGCCGTGGTTCACAACCTTCCTAATGCCACAACCCTTTAATACAGTTCCTCGTGCTGGTGGACCACCCCCCTCCCCCCGACCATAAAATTATTTTCGTTGCCACTTCATAACTGTAATTTTGCTGCTGTTATGGATCAGGCGACCCCTGTGAAAGAGTGGTTCAATCCCCAAAGAGGTGATGACCCACAGGTTGAGACCGCTGCTCTAAACACTAGTGCTGCTTTTCAAAGCTCTGTTGTCACCAGTGTAGAGATGAGGCTGTTTGCACTTCCTCCCACCGCTTCCCGATTCCCGCAGTTCTGGGAGTCCATGGTATACCCACTAGTTCTCACCCATGCCATCATTCAAATGCAGTTCTTCATCTTCGCCTGTTTGTTGTCCAGCTTTCACATGCATATGATGTAATTGAAAATATTGGCTTGGACCAAATATACCTTAATCCTCAAAGTGACATCTTTGTTCTTTAACACTTTGAAGCCTTTTAGAACAGATTGCCCAATACAATTGGTAATTGGTAATTTTGTGACTTCTGCTTCCGTGAGCGTTGATTGTTGATCCAAGTAAAATTAAGTCTTTAACAGCTTCCACCTTTTCTCTCTATCATGTTGTGGTCAGCATTAGACAGTGTTCTACTGTAATTCATAAGGTTTTCAGTGGCAAATCCTTCAGAAGTAGACCATCTATTTCTTCTTCCTAGTCTGTCAATGTCTGGAAGCTCCACTGAAACCTGTCTCCCATGAGTCACCCTGTTGGTATTTATTTGAAATACCACAGAAATTGCTTCCCGCATCAAAGCAAGACACCACAGTATGACAAACATGGAAGACAAGTAAAAGATAGTGATGGTTAACTGCCATCAAGTTGGCCCCCAGCTCTTGGCAACTCTGAGACCTTGGTGTCCCATAGGGTTTTCATTCACTGATTTTTCACATGTAGATCAGTGCACTTTTATTCCTAATTGACTTCATCTGCAAGCGTCACTCACAGAGAGATGGTGGCCACACTGAAGATGTATTTACTGGGATTTGAATTATTGTTGCTCAACCCCCCAGCTCCCTTAGAATAGGAATAGTGAACATTTACTGAGCATTGATTGATGATACACCTTGCACTGTCTTGACGTGTCTTACAGGTGTTAGTTAATACGTTTAATCTCTCTTGAAAATTTACATTAATTCATCACAGAGGCACAGAGAGATTAAGTTCAATGCTCAAGATCATATAGCAAGCCAACAAGTACAGCCAGGATTTAAACCCAAGCAATCTGACTCAGAACCTGCACATTAACCACTATAGTTTATTGCCCCCATAATTGTTATTTATGGGTTATAGTTAAATGAATGCTCATGGCATGTTACATGTTCAAAAAACATAAAAATGTTTATTATGGTTACAATGTGCAGTATGTGGGAGAAGTGACTGGAAATCTCTTTTGAAAAGTGAGTTCTAAATCGTAGTGACTCCCAGAAACCCAACATTCAGCTTAACTACTCTGCGTTCACTCCTCACTCCACCTTGTTTTAGAATGCCAATTCAGTCTTTCTAGGTAGGGCCTTGGGAAATGTTTTTGTTTTCCTCTCTAATTCCTTCAGTAGTGTTAGACAGTGTGGGCGCTCACAGAGGTTTAAGTACTGTGTAGAATGGGCAGAGCAGACTGACAGTATCAGAGAGATTTTGCACACTCCTGAATTGCCTTCCTAAATGTAATTAAGACAAAGTTGGGTTTTGTCTTTTTGTGTGTGTGTGGTAATGACTAGAGGAAATATGAGCCATTAGTCACATGTTAATTTTATTTTTCAGTGGAATAAAAAAAATTTTGGAGGGTCCCAAGTTAACTTGGAGAAAATGGATAGATGAAGGCACACACTGGCAAAAGGGTAATAGACTGGAAAGGAAAAGAACCCGGAGAGTCCTAAAAGCAAGGACAGTGACTCCTAAAGTCTAGCAGTCAACTCTAACCCCTCTCCCATGAAGAATGGTCTGAACCATATGTTAACAGACAAGCAGACTGTTAGAATACACAGATTTCATTTTCTTTTGGCAGCTCGAGCTATGCCACAAAAGACATAGCATTAAATAAATCATTATAAAGCATACTAGACTGACTAGGGGTGGTGTGAATAACTTGACATTCGGGTCTAGAGAATTGACAAATCAGCATTTTTTAATGATGGTATTATACACTGGAGCTTTACCTAAAACTTGTGTGAAACTAAAATAATGCTTTCTTTTTTAATGTTTGTACAGGGATATGGGATTAGAACTATTTAGAAACCATATTATTAGTGATAAAATGGTTCAAAGTAAAACTATTGATGGTATTCTTCTACTAATTGAACGAGAGAGAAGTGGTGAAGCTGTAGACAGAAGTTTATTGCGAAGTCTACTGAGTATGCTCTCTGACCTTCAGGTAAATAACTTCTTGTTCTAAATGCACCAATAATATGTTTATAGAGCGAGATCTTTTTAGAAATAAAAACATTTGAATCCAAGCCAAATTAGTTACAACAGAGTAGATGGATGTGACAAAGGTTTAAATATAACATTGAAACATGAGAGGGCTGAGCCCCGGTGGCGTAGTGGTTGTGCGCGGGACTGCAGCCCACTGGGATGGAGGTTCAAATCCAGCAGCAAGGCTGGGCCTCCTACTCCCACCACCAGAGGGCAGTGATGCCACAAAAACAAACAAACATGAGATGGCTTTATGAAAATATAGGTGACTTTTTTTAAGTTCAGATTTTATGAGACTAACTCCTAGTTTAACACTAAACCAGTAGGCATAAAATGAAAAGATTAATATTAAGAGGTAAATACCTGCTGTAGGCATAGGCCCAGTACTTCATAGAAAAAGGGGCATTCCTTGAAGTAGTTCACAGAAAAGCAGTTTGCCCCCAAACTTGGGGCTTGCCTCAATGTCCCTCTGAATCTGCCTCTAAAGACAATTATTTCCCCCCCCTCTGGTGAAATTTTATTTTAGACTTATCTATATATCATTTCCCCTCCCCTAAAATGGACAGGTATTACTCCATACTAAAGAAAAATTATTATACATACATCTATTTTTAAAAACTGATTTTCTTTTTCTGCTCTTGGGGATTAAGACATAGAGAAGTCTGGTGAACCATCAGTAAGTACAACTGACTATAGTCGATTGAGAATACTGTGCAAGATCTTGTTTTGTTGTTTGGATCGCTTTATTGGGGGCTCTTATAGTTCTTGTTACAATCCATATGTCAGTTGTATTTGACATTAGTACATAAAGGTTGTTATTATTACCCAACTATTATCCACCTGCTAAAGGTTATTATTAGCAGGTGGGTAATATTTTCAAACAGCTAGGTAATAGCAGGAACTGCAATGATGTTGAGTGGCATTTCTCTTATGTTTCTATAATCAGCAAATAACCAACCATTTCTTAGGTATATAAAGATTCGTTTGAACTGAAATTTTTGGAAGAAACTAATTGTTTGTATGCTGCAGAAGGCCAAAGATTAATGCAAGAAAGAGAGGTGAGAGTATACATTGTTTCTGAAGCTGTATTTCATTCCTTTGGTTCAGCATCTAAGTAACAATGTCTTTTCACATGTAAACATTTCATTGAAAGTCTTAAAATTTACCATTTTGAAATCTAACTATGGTTAGAATTTAATTTTTCTTTAACTTTAAAACTTTTATTGCTCTTCTCCAAATAAAAAGGCATTAGGTTAGTTCTATAAAGGGATCAAGTTCAAGCAAGAAAATAATTAAAAACAGGTCCTCTCAGAAAAACATAAGAAAAGTTACTTCAGTAATGACATGAATAATACCTGGGAAATTGGTTATTAAAAAAAATGTTTTGTTCATGTCGCCAAAATTAAGATAAGGAAACTAATGGCTGGCCCATTTCTGTGCATTAACAAGTGATATTTGGTTAATAGTTCTATAACCTCGTAAGATCACCCCATAGATCTGTTAATCAAATATCACTTGTTAAAGCACGAGAAGGGCCCAGCCATTAGTTCCCTTATCCTAGTTTTGCCAAGTAAGTTCGATGTTACATAACTTGGTATGGCTCCAACCATCCCGAGCCCTGACAGACCAATGACTTAGAAGTTTCCTGTGTTGCCAAGTATAGAGCCATTTGCCACTGGAACTGTGTGTTAGGAAACCTCCAGAGGCCACATTGTGTGGTGGCCCCAATGAAATGTCAACTTGCTGTGTTTTTTCTGACAGATTGATCCCAGCTGCTACATGAGAGAGTTAGATTGAGAATTAAGTTCTTACTATATGTAGATTTCTGTAGGTGGTAACTTTCAGAGGATTTTCATTGTAATGTTTTCATATTAAAAGCTTCTATACTGGGCTGAGCCCCAGTGGCATAGTGGTTGTGCGCGGGACTGCAGCCCACTGGGACGGAAGTTCAATTCCAGCAGTGGGGATGGGCCTACTACTCCCACCACCGGAGAGCAATGATGCCCCCTTCCCCCCACCCCTCCAAAAAAAAAAAAAAAGCTTCTATACTAAAGAGTTCCTGTTGCTCACTTTTCTGTGGAACTTCACTGACAAAGGAAGACTATTAAGCTATCAACCCAATTCATTGTGGTCGGAGCACAAGAATATTATGCTACCTTTATGCCAATTGTAGAGGTTAATTTTTATCTCTGAAATGGAATTAAAATTACCTTTTATTTTATATTCTCCACACACAGGTACTTTCCCATTGTATACCCTATGTCTCACCTATCACCTCCTCCCTTCACCAAGTTAATCTGTGTTGTTTTAGGCTTGTAGGGAAAGTAATATACCATATAGACTCGTGTATAAGTCAAGTTTTTCAGCACATTTTTAATGCAGTTTTTGTGGTAAAATTAGGTGCCATGACCGATTTTCGGGTCGGCTTATACTCAAGTATATACGGCATTCCAGAATGAAGGGTGAGAATTGTTTGTTTAATTTTGTAAGTGAAACACAATATTTGAGCTTCCTGAATATCTAAGAATTTGTTACAGAGGCTTCTAAATGTTTTGTTTGAAAGGTTCCAGAATACCTTAACCATGTAAGTAAACGTTTAGAAGAGGAAGGAGACCGAGTAATCACATACTTAGACCATAGTACACAGTAAGTACTATTTATTTAGTTTTTGTAATTTCACCATAGCTAAAACTGTTTTTCCCTTGCTGGCTACTAAAATAAATAGCATCTTAGTAGATTAATTTACTATTGTCTAAAGGTGTTTTTGTTTTAACATGTTGCAGCTATTGTTTGTCATTATTCAGCTTTTGTAAATTATAATTTTAGCAAATGTCCTGTGCGTTTTTGTCCAAAAGAAAGTAATTCAGGCTAGAATTATAAGTTATTAGACAAAAAGCAATCTTACTTATATTAATGGGATTAACTTGAATATTATTTCATATTTATTTCTCACTTTTCAATTGGACGTCTACAAGAACTCTAAATGTATCTATCAGTATTCAATCATAGTATCTTCTCTTTAAACCTACTTCTGTCTTTTCCCCTCTAAACCAGAAGTTGATGAGTAGCTAGGGAAAAGAAAAAGAGAGAAATTATTTGAGTATCTGTGTCCGGGGGTGAAAGCTATTCAAGTAGTAAGAACTAAAAGCAGAGGAAAGGGAGATTAAAACAATGAACTATGCAGGACTTCTTGGCTTAATGGGTTGTTTGGTCTTGGAAGAAGGGGGGAAATAACATCAGAAAGAAACAGGGTTGTTACAGTTTGAAAGTATAGAAAACTGAGAGGGCATGAGATAAAAGATACGTATGCTTTTAGGCCTATTGAACTTGATGAGCCCATCGGAGGAATCCTGATGAGTGAAGACACAACAAAATAGTGAGAAATTGGGCTGAGCCCCGGCGGCGTAGTGGTTGTGCGTGGGACTGCGGCCCACTGGGATGGAGGTTCAATTCCAGCAGTGGGGCTGGGCCTCCTACTCCCACCGCCGGAGAGCAGTGATGCCAAAAAAAAAGCCAGAAATTATGTGGGAAATGCTTACACTGACGGGTGCATGGAAGAAGAATTGCACACAAGAGAAACAAGGACAAATAGCCAGAGAGCTACAAGAAAGAATCTCAGAATGAAGTCATAAAAGTCAAGACTGCTTTTTTTAAGAAGAAAATGTTAAGCAGTGGCAAATATTGCCAATAGGTCAAGTTAAGGACAAAATCTTTATTGCTTTTGTAAATAGAGGTAACTTTTATGATAATACCCAGAGGTTTTTATAATCTTCCTTAGATTTTCTTTCCTAAAAAAAATTAACAAATATTTGAGGGTCTGCCTTATTTTTCTGTTAAATAGTATTTTTGTATACTATTAGTTTATGTGAGTCAGATTCAAAATCAAGTCAAACTAGACAATATACTTACTCTAAAATTAGAGATTTAGGGCTGAGCCCCAGTGGCTTAAGTGGTTGAGTGCAGGATTGCAGCCTGTGGGCTTGGCGGTTCAAATCCAGCGGCGGCTTTCAGGAGCGGCACTGGATAGCGCCTACAAACACCAGAGGCAGTGATGCCAAAAAAGAAAAAATTAGAGATTTTGTTAATAATGTTTCAAGAGATTAAGGTAAGAATAGTTTATATCATTTAAATTTCATAGTCTCCTCAAACCTCTACCTCCTCCCTGACCGCTCCCCCCCCCAAAAAAAAAAAAACAGAAATGAACAGAGCTTTTGTAATATGCATATTTTTTCTCTGAAGCAAGTACGTGGCAACTCGCTCTGAGTTAGTGTACCCAGTGCATTGCCTGGGAAGGTTCTCTCTGGTCACAGTAAATTTTTTTGTAAAAACCATTTCATTCAAACCTTGTTTTTTGTGATGGCTGCTTTAAGAGAACAAGATGAGGCTGTGAAAGTTTGTTTCCTACTCAGGAAAAATGCCTGAGAAATTGTCGTGATTTTGAACACAGCTTACAAGGACACCACTGTGGGAAAAACTCAAGTGTCCATCTTTTCTAAAAAGGTGAAATGTTGATTGATAGCAAACCTCCTGGGTATCCATCAAATTCCAGAATGGATGAAAATGTTCATTTGTAATGCACTTGGAGTTCTGGAGTTCGTTACACCAGCTCAGACTATCAATCAAGCTTTCTATTTAGAGGTTCTGAAAATACTGCAAAACATTGTGCAACAGAAAGGCCTGCTATGTGGCAGGTGGGGCACTGGTTTTGCCACCACAACATACCTGCTCAAGTAGCCATCTCACTGCACCAGTTTTTAACAAAAAACTGCATGTCTCTCTTGCCCCACACACCTTGACCTTGCTCCGTGGAACTCTTTTTGTTTCTGTAAATGAAGAGGGACATGACAGGACAGCGACTTGACAACATAGAAAGGGGTGGGGGGGGGGGGAACAGGGGAGGTGCTGTCACCCATCAAACAGATGAGTTTGAATTTCCAAGAATGGAAGCACAGATTAGACAAATAAGTATTAAATGTAATGGAACACTTTGAGGGTGATAAGGTTGTTTTGTAAAAATTTAAATACAAAGGCTGAGCCCCGGTGGCGTAGTGGTTGTGCGCAGGACTGCGGCCCACTGGGACGGAGGTTCAATTCCAGCAGTGGGGCTGGGTCTCCTACTCCCACCACTGGAGAGCAGTGATGGGCCCCCCCCCCAAAAAAAAATTTAAAGACATAGCTTTAGGGTGAAAAATTCCAGGGTTGTTTTTTTTTTTTTGAGGGGTGGGGTAGCCCCTCATGTTACTCAGTTTGTAATGGGTCGATTGTATTATTTCTGATTCTTTCCCTTTTTTTTTCTTATATAGGAAACCACTAATTGCTTCTGTGGAGAAACAATTATTAGGAGAACATTTAACAGCAATTCTGCAAAAGGGTAAGTTATCCTAACTCTTGTGTGAATTAAATGAAACGATAATCCTTTAAATCATGAAGAAACTAAATGAAGCATTATAAATTTTAAGAGCATTTATTATTTTAATAAAATAAAAGTTTTGTAATAAGCATTAGTCATTGGGGAATAGGGAACTATAAGAGTGTTAGTTTTTTTAAAAATTGTGTTATGTGTGGTAGAATTATAGTTTGATGCCAAAATCACTTTTCCCTCCCCCTTGGGCTGTAAAGCACCAAGAGATCTTCTAGACCAGTGGCTCTCAACCTGTGGGTAGCGACCCCTTTGGGGGGGGGGATCTGATGACCTTTTCACAAGGGTCGCTTGATGCATAACAGTAGCAAAATTACACTTATAAAGTAGCAATGAAAATAATTTTCTGGGGCTGAGCCCGGTGGCGTAGTGGTTGTGCGCGGGACTGCGGCCCACTGGGACGGAGGTTCAATTCCAGCAGTGGGGCTGGGCCTCCTACTCCCACCGCCGGAGAGCAGTGGTGTCCAAAAAGAAAAAAAAGAAAATAACTTTCTGGTTGGAGGGGTCACCATAACGTAAGGGACTGTATTAAAGGGTTGCGGCATTAGGAAGGTTGAAAACCACTATTCCAGACTATAAATATATTTGAAATGTAAGTGCAAAGTTAAAGGATCCTATACAGATGGCTTTTCAGCTTGAATATTCACAGTAATAAATGTGGTTAGCCTTCATTATATCATTTGTCATGCAAGCACGAATAATACAGGCACTGATCAAAGAGCTTTTACTGATACAGATAAGCATAGTTATTCAAAGTGATTATATTTCCACAAGAATTTAGTGGATTAGGGACTAAATATGTGGCACCATAAAGTCAGACATTGGTGTTTAAGACTCAGACTGCTTCTTGTGTCCTATACTTGCCAAGTTAATAGTGTTCTTTTCAGCTCAGTCTGGATCCTTTTTTATTTCTAAGCTTCAAAAATGCTCTTAATTTTTCTGAACATTGATTTTAGTTAGCACATCTAACCTATTGTAATACTGTAGTACTTAAGAGGACTTTATTTTTTGTTTATTTGTTTTTGGGTTTTGGGGGCATCACTGCCCTCTGGTGGTGGGAGTAGGAGGCCCAGCCTTGCTGCTGAATTTGAACCTCCAACCCAGTGGGCTGCAGTCCCGCGAACAACCACTATGCCCCCGGGGCTCAGCCTGAGGACTTTAGATAGCTTTTTAGTATTTAATATTAACCATTTGAAAGTTATCTTAAAGGTCTTTGGAAATGTAATCCTTTTTTAAGGTACTAGAAAACAAAGTTTCATTTTTAGCAGAGCTCCTGAGTATGGCTCAAGGAGTGGTGTAGTGGCTATGCATTGGGCTGCAACCTTGAGGTTATTAGTTTGAAACCACCAATATTTCCATGGAAGTAAGATGAGCCTTTTTTTTTTTTTCTTAATTTTTTTGGGGGGCGGGTGGTGGGCATCACTGTCCTCTGGTGGTCGTGGGAGCTACCCAGTGCTGCTCCTGAGAACCACTGCTAGATTTGACCCTCCAAGCCCGTGGTGGGCTGCAGTCAGTCCCGCACTCAACCACTTAGGCCACCAGGGCTCAGCCCAAGATGAGGTTTTCTATGTCCCCATAAAGAGTTATAGTCCCAGTGGCATAGTGGTTGAGTGCGGGACTGACTGCAGCCCACGGGGCTTGGAGGTTCAAATCCAGCAGCAGCTCTCCTGGAGCAAGACTGGCTAGCTCCCACGACCACCAGAGGGCAGTGATGCCCCCCCCCCCAAAAAAAAAAAACACAAAAAGCAAACAAACAAAAAAAGAGGGTTATAGCCTTAAAAATCCACTGGAGTGGGTCTATAGGCATTCCCTGTAGGGCTGCTGTGTGTCAGAATTAACTCAATAGCAGTGAGTTTGGCTTTAGAATTATTGCCTGGATATATTCTGCTTTGGATTCTATTTTGCCAGATAATAGTATTACCCCATATTATCTAAAATTGAGATCTTTAAGTGAACTCAGAAAAGCCAAAAACCAAACTTCTACCATTGTTTCACTTCCAACACATAATGACCCTATAGGATAGAATAGAACTGCCCCTGTGGGTTTCTGAGACTTTAAACTCTTTATAGGAGTAGAAGCCTCCTATTTCTGCTGCAAAGTGGCTTAGTAGTTTTGTGGTTAACCATTGCCTGACTTGTAATCCACTGGGCCGACAGGGCTCCTATTAAGTAAAACCCAAAAGAAAATTTTATCTCCATTTTTAAAAGTAAGAATACTGCATGCAAAGAGATACTGCATGATATCAGTGTCCCAAATCACCTAGCTTTTAAGCTCGAGGGTCATGATTCAAATTGGGATGTTTTCTACTATACCACACTGAAATGTATGTAGACAATGCATTTTCACATAAATGAGGTCTTCATTTACTGTCCACCATAAAAATAAAATGCATTTAGGATTTGCCTTGAGTTTTTAAAAACTGTGTCACCTTTTAAGAAAAATAATTTCAACGGACTGTTATTTCAGCACGCACTTTGATAAGCAGCTTTTTAAAAATAGGAACATATATTAAAGTTTACTCTAAATTATATTAGAAGCATCTTAAGGAGGTAGCATTTATTATGAATATTATCAAGAAGACATTTAGAGTTCCAATAAAATAAATTATCAAATTAAAAGTTATTTGATACTTTATAATAAAAACTTTTAAAATTAATTTAGGTGAAACTATAATTTAGAAAAATAACATTTGGAAGTCTTGCTAAGGATTTATAATTATAATTTTACCACCACCGTGCATTTTAAAATTACGTCTACTTCATAATGCATCTTTAAGAAATTAATAAACTGCGTTGTTAAAGCAATAGAATGTAGTCACTCTTTTTGCACCAGAAGTTTACATTAAATTATCCACAGGTTTCTTTTTCCCAGAAGCTCCACAGGACTGCCATCCTCGTCTCTCCTAGCTTCTAGGGCTTGCCTGTAACCTCTGGTCTTCCTTGGCTTATGGGGCACATTACCCCATCTTCACTCTAGTTTCTCCTTTTCTTATAAGGACACTAGTTATTGGATGTAGGGCCATTCCTAATCCTGTTTAACCTCATTTCAACTAACTTTATCTGCAGTGACCCTATTTCCAAATAAGGGAAGTTCAAAATGGTCATACCCATCTAGGGAACGCTGTTCAGCCGCCTTTAGCACCTTAAATGTATAGGTATTATGCCCACTTCACAGAAGAGCCTGAAACTGTGAAGTGACACGGCTCGTCGCTTTTCTACTCTTAATTTAGCTGCGCTTCTCTATTGTTAAAGTAAAGCAATTACTGTATATACTCATGTGTAAGCCGAGTTTTTCACCATGTTTTAAGTGCAGTTTTTATGGTAAAATTAGGTACCTTGGCTGATACTCAGGTCAGCTTATACTCGAGTATATACGGCACTTAGGAAATCTATAAAAGCTTTTCTGATTGAAGTATGATTTTATAAAATACTTGTAAAATTTAAATACTTTAACAGTAAAAACTTTAAAAGCTATTTTGAACACTTTAAAATATCTGTTAAATATTTTTCTCAATTTATAATTTATACAAATAAAATTAATAACTTTTAAAATGGATTTGATAGTGTGTGTTTTGACAGATACGTTTTATGATTAGAAACGAAATCAGTTCTAACCTAGGACTCAATAGCTTTCCAGATTAAATAATTGTATGAGCATCTTTCAGATTATTAATTGCTGCTTTAGTGAAATAGGAAGCTTTTACAAACTTCATAGTAAATGCATCTCCCAACATACATAGGAAATTAGGTTTACCAGATAGCATCTATCTTAACTCCTAATGAATTAAGCCACAGATATAGAAATAAATCAAGTGTTATGCTTACCCCTTGAATTTATAAATTATATATCAACATTTTTGGAGCATATTCTGTTTTTTTAATGTTGACTTACCAGTGTGATACATTAACATTACTATATAATTTTAGGACTTGATCACTTACTCGATGAAAATAGAGTACCTGATCTCACGCAGATGTACCAGTTGTTCAGTCGGGTAAAGGGTGGTCAGCAGATTCTACTGCAGCACTGGAGTGAATACATCAAGGTATTTCATATTTTTGTCTTAATGGTAATTCTGCTTGTACTTTATGTAAGGGAAAGAGGTATTCTGTCTTCAAAATACTTGACTACCCTGGCCAAGGAACTGAAATGAAGTACCTTTGTTCTTTGATCACAAATATTAAAGAAGACAGTTGTCTTACTTTTTCTTTCATATTCTTTAAATACCTCTTTATTTTTTTTAAGATAATACCAATAATAAATAGCATCCTGTACATAACTATAAAAACTGCTATTTGGCCCCAATGAAATGATTTATTTAAGGGGGAAAAAAAGGAGGGGGAAAGAAGAGCTTTTACCACGGGCTGACGTAGAAAATATTTGCCAATGAAGATGGCAGCATGTGTACAGATACGCCTGATACAAATGATGCGTGGGATGTTATAAGAGCTGTCAGAGCCCCCGGTAAATCATTAAAAATAATCAAATGAAGTGAAATAAAAAACTGCCTTCATGGCTACATTTAAAAAAAACACTACTGTTTATGCATTTGTCATCAGCATAAATACTAGTTTAATTCTATGTTCATGGTTTGCAAAAACTGATAGTTCTGTTTTTTAGGTTGGTCTCCATCCTGTTCTATTTCATACCAAACCCAGTATAAGACACATTATTTAAGCTTAACTTTTCATGTATTAAAGCTTTTTCCACCCCCTATATGCCAAACTATACTCACTTCAATACAAAATACAAAGCCTTCTTGAGTGTTGTCTTTCAATTTTCATATACGCTGCCCAGTAGAATTGTATGACAAGTAACATTACCACATTGCTAACAGAGGATCTTCCTGATGACCTATGATTCCCTACTGAAGACACCATCCCCCATGAGACATTTGGCATTGTCTGGTGATGGTTTTGGTTGTCACAGCTGAGAAAATGGTGGTCCTGTCGGCTGGTAGAAGCCAGAGATAATGCTGCCATGCGTCTGATAACTTTCAACGACAAAGACAATATCAGGCCCAGAATGTCAATAGTCCCGACCTTGGGAAACTTGTCATCATTGACTCTATTTTGCCATTTAATGATAGATTATCCTCTTGATAATACTGATGAAATGGTGACAACTGCATTTTAAAATCACCACTCCTTTATAGATAACTGGTCTTTTAATATGGTTCCACTTTTAAACATTTTCTCAGGGAAAGTTTTTCACTTTAAACTATGAGCAGCTATCAAAAACATTGGTGTTTTTCCTTGTTGGTGATTATTGTTAAAGACCAGAATAAAAAGAAAGATGCTCGGGTGATGTGGTGGTCAGAATACTTCACTGCTAACCAGTGGCTATGCAGGAGAAAAATGTGATAGTCTAACCCCATGATTACAACTGATAAAACCCCATGGGGCAGTTTGTCCTATCCTGTAGCATCACTCTGAATCAAAATATCAACACAACAGCAAAAAGCAAAAATAATTTAAAAGTAAAAAGATAAACAAGGCCTCCAGGAAATTATGCCAAGGGGGTAAAACCAGTCCTAGGAGGCACATACCATAGGATTACATTTATGTAATGATTTTGAAATGACAAAATTTAGAGATGGAGCATAGATTGTTAACAAAGGATTAGGGATAGATGGAGAGGAGAAGTAGGTGTGGATGTAACAGGGAATGGGGAATCCTAGAGTTGCTGCAGCTGTTGAGTATCTTGACCTTCCTTGTGGGTCCATGAACTTCTGCAGATGATGGAATTGTCTAGAGCTTAGTATATACACCAGTGTGCCTGCGTCAAACTGGGGAAATCTGGAAAGGGTGACTAGTAGCATCAATGGCACCCTGTGTAAGGTACTGTACAATAGTTTCATAAAGGAAACCGGACAAAAGGTACAAGGAGTCTGTATTTTTTCTTATAAATGTAGATGAGTATCCTTTTCTTAGTAAAAATTTTAAATTAATAAAAGTATTTTTAATCATTTATTGCTGGCTCTTACAGCTCTTAAAACAATCCATACATCAACTATATCAAGCATAATATAATAATTGTAGATAAAATTAGAACATAAACACTAGGGCTGTTCATGACTAGAATAAAGAGAAAGAAAATGATAACCAGGAAATTAAAAAAGGAAACTTCAAAATGATTGTGGAAAAATTCCATTATCTTTAATCCATTGTTCTACTTAAGTGTTTGAGGTCCCCTCTTGCTGTAAGGCACCTTTTCAATATATATCAATATATATATGCTATGCCCAAACCAAATATATTTGTTTGTGTGTGTGTGTGTGTGTGTGTGTATGCTGTTTCAGGGCTAAATAAGTATGACCCAGTATATACTGAAAAATGTTCTGTAAAATTCTAGCAAGGTGGCCTGTCAGACATACTAATCTTCATCAAGAAATAAAATACGCATTCTTTTAAAAAAGCTCTTCCTATAGTTATGACTATACATCCTCGTTTCCATCCTAATCTTTTTAAATGTACTTGGCCACTGAACTGCTCTGTGATGATATACCTATTAATTTCTGTCAAAAGAATTTATGGGTAGAGAAGTTCTTAGAAAGGAGTGGACATTTTCCCAGTAACTTACATTTGCTTTACATTTAATACTGAGAGTAGTTCATATGAAGCAATTATGATTGGTGATGATGGTAGGCGCTAGTGAGTCAGGTCTAACTCACAGCAGTCCTGTGTACAACAGAACGATCTGCTGCACGGTCCTGTGCGCTCCTCGGTGGTTTTCATCTTCTGGAAGGTCTTCCCCTTTCACTGCCATTCAGTTTTACAAAGCGTGATGTCCTCCTCCAGGGACTGGTCTCGTGTGGCAACACGTCCAAAGTGCATGAGACAAAGTCTTGCTATCCTTGCCCCAAAGGAGTATTCTGGCTGTACTTCTTGCAAGATAGATTTATTTGTTCTTTAGGCAGTCAGTGGTATACTCATTACTCTTCACAAACACCATAATTCAAATACATCGATTCTTCTAAGGTCCTCTTTGGTAACAAAATTTTTGGTCTCGTTAAGTTTGTTGATGACTTTGTATTCATTTGTTTTTATAGACTTTTGGAACAACAATAGTTATCAATCCTGAGAAAGATAAAGATATGGTGCAAGACCTACTTGACTTTAAAGATAAAGTGGACCATATCATAGAAGTGTGCTTTCAGAAAAATGAAAAATTTATCAACCTGATGAAGGAATCCTTTGAAACGTTTATCAACAAGCGACCGAATAAGCCAGCAGAATTGATTGGTATGAAAAAGATATTTCTATAATTTTTTAAAATATGGAGTATAAGGCAAACTTGTAAATTTATTACAAAAATGTTGATCCCTTCATAGGAAGGGAGGGGACAGAATTTATCTCTAACCTCATTAGTATTCTTATTCATAGAAAATTAAGGAGAGAAAGAGAGAACCAATCACAGTGATTGACATAAAACACACACACACACACACACACACATCCCATGGGGATGAACAGAAACATGGGTGAGGGGGACAGCAGATGGTGTAAAATATGAAAATAAAATAATTTGTTGGTAGAAAAATAAATAAGTAAATAAGTAAATAATTTGTCCCCAGGGTGCAGTGATGCCCACAAAAAAAATAATAATTTGTAAAGTATCAAAGGTTCACGAGGGTGGAGGGTAGAGAAAGTAGGGGGGGGCGTCTGTTACCAAGGGCTCATATGGAATGTAAATGTTTAGAAAATGATGATGGTAACATATGTACAAATATGCTTGATACAATTGATGTGTGGATTGTTATTAAGAGCTGTAAGAGCCCCAGATAAAATGATCTTAAAAAAAAAAAAGACCATTAGGTATCCATTAAATTTTAAAAGAATTTTAATATACAAAGAAAATTATACAAGCACATGTATACTTAAAAATACATGATATTTACATGAGGGAAAATGTAATGGTAATCTTGTGAAGAAATGAAACAAAGTACACAACTACTTCTTTGTAGTTTGTCCCTTAGAAAATTTGTATTTCTTGGACTAGCAGCTCAAAACTATAGTTTATAAAGAGTAATTATAGTTCTCCATTATAATTACAAACAATTAATTCTATGAAGAAACTGGATTGAGGGGAATTTGATATACATAAAGTAGTATTTATCGGGCTGAGCCCCAGTGGCGTAGTGGTTGTGCGCGGGACCGCGGCCCACGGGGACGGAGGTTCAATTCCAGCAGTGGGACTGGGCCTCCTATTCCCACCACCTGAGGGCAGTGATGCCCAAAAAACAAAAAAAAAATAAATAAAGTAGTATTTATCACCATCTTTACACCCTCTAATTAGTATTAAAATAATAAAAAATGGAATAAGATCTTCTTTCGGCAGCTTTGAGGTCCGTGATCATTAGACCTCATTGTTCCCATTTGGCTACTCAGAAACTGTTCAGTAAATTAGTTGGACACACCAAAAAAGTAATTGAATGAAATCTCAAAGGTGGCTTTTTTTTTTAACATTTCAATATAGTTTACTTAGTCTTCATTTAGCTAAACTTTGAAATTTTCTTTTTTTTGGGGGGGGGGAGGCATCACTGTCCTCAGGTGGTGGGAGTAGGAGGCCGAGCCTTTGCTGCATGGAGCTGGAATCGAACCTCCATCCCAGTGGGCCGCAGTCCCGCGCACAGCCACTACGCCACCGGGGCTCAGCCCGAACTTTGAAATTTTCTGTTTAGCACTTTAATTTCATCCTTTCTTCCCCTACTCTGTTTCAAAGCAAGTTTCAGGGTTGTTTCTTATGTCTACCATGATCTTTTCATTCTGTCTTGGATTTGTTTGTTTGTTTGTTTTTACTATTTTACTGGGAACTCATGTACCTCTTTTTTTTCCTCTCCCAAGGCCAATTTCTTTCATTTTAATTAAAATATTTTTTTGGTTTTCACTTTTTTACCCAAACTGTTGTATTAGGAGGTAATACAGATATCATAGTTCAGTCATACCAAATAATATTGGAGCTAATAGTGTCGTTGAGTAGCCCATGGTACTAGTTTTTAAGACACTATTGAGAGAGGGAGATTGGATGAGTAATATGTAATTACCCTACATATCACCATGTCTTAATTATTCACTTATACAGAATAAGTTCTTTCATGACTGGGTGTTATTTACCCAAACAATGGGAGTTGATTGTCTGGAAAAACCTTACAGTAATATTCACTGACAATGTCAATCTCAGGTCTGCCAGAATAATATATGTCTGAATGCTGCCAGTAGGACATTGAAGTAGTAGGTCAATGTTGATCCACCTACTGACGGTTCAATACTCTTTGGTACAATTGTCCTGTTTCTTCGCACACCATGTCATTTTAGTCTTAGGTCCTTCAGGTAGCTAGTATGTTTAGGGTAGAGGCTCGTACCACTAGTGAGGTTTCCACATCAGATCCAAGACCAATGTCTCTGAGGCTGCGGCCAGGTCTGCCACAGTTGCAACCAGCCCTCCCAAGCTACTCAGTATTTGTGCTCTTTGGACCAGCAAAAACCCAGCGCTCTCAGCTAAATGCCCAGAGGCCCTTCACTGCACTATGGCCAGAAAAACAATCATAAATAATTCACTGCATTGCAATTCTTTTTTTTAATTTTTTGTGTCTAGCAATATTAGATTGATTTGTTGATCTGTTAGTAGCCCTTTTTTAAATTAAAGTAATTACTAAAGATGTACATGTGTGATGTTGGGGTAGTCACTTTAACCTCTAGGTTATTTTACAGGCTCCTAAAGGATTAGAGCAGGTGTTTAATTTCCATAATAGCTTTAAAATCCATCACCATATTCTTCTCACAGATCCTTCATGTTGAATTGGGGTAACACGGGCACATTTAGACATTTCAACTCACTTTTTTATACTTGAAAGCAGCTAATTCACCCTGGAGGTGGTTCACATCACTGGTGTCCTGCCCAATTTATACTTTCCTTACTGATAGCTGCAAAGCACTCATCTTTTTTTTAAATCATTTTATTCAGGTCTCACAGAACTCATCACAATCCATACATACATCCATTGTATGTCAAGCACATTGTACATTTGTTGCCCTCATCATTCTCAAAACATTTTGCTTTCTACTTAAGCCCTTGGTATCAGCTCATTTCTTCTCCTTCCCTGTTCCACCCTCTCTCATGAACCTTGATACTTTATAAATTATTATTATTTTGTAATATCTTACACTGTCCGATGGTACAATTGTACCAAAGTGTAATAACTTACACTTCACCCACTTCCCTGTTCTCCATCCCCGAGAAAGGAAGTTATATGTAGATCCTTAGAACTGGCTCTCCCTTTCTACCCTACCTCCCCGCCACTCTCCCGGTATCGCCACTCTAACCACTGGTCCTGAAGGGATCATCTGCCCTGGATCCCCTGTGTTTCTGCTCTCTTTCTGTACCTGTGTGCCTCCTCTGGTCTAGCCAGATTTTTTTTTCTTTGATATGTTTTATTGTACTTTTTTTTTTAATGATTTTATTGGGGGCTCTTACAGCTCTTATAACATTCAAAACATCATTTGTATCAAGCATATTTGTACACATTGCTATATTAATTTCCAAATATTTTCCACTTGAGCCCTTGGTTTAAGCTTCTCTTTGCCCCTCCCCTTTTATATCATTTTATTGAGGGTGGGTCTAGCTAGATTTCTAAGATAGAATTGGGATCATTATAGTGATGGGGAGGAAGCATTGAAGAACTAGAGAGAAGTTGTATGTTTCATCATTGCTACACTGTACCCTGACTGGCTCGTCTCCTCCCTACAACTCTTCTGTAAGGGGATGTCCCATTGCCTCCAGATGGGCTTTGGGTCCCCAACTGCATTTCTCCTGATTTACAATGATAAAATTTTTGTTCTTTGGTGCCTGATACCTAATCCCTTTGACACCTTGTGATCACACAGGCTGGTGTGCTTCTTTCATGGCTCCTGAGCTGGATGGGTTCTTGTTGATTCTCAAGCCTTTAAGACCCTAGATGCTATGTCTTTTGGTAGCGGGCATCATCAGTTTTCTTGACCACATTTGCTTATGTACCCCTTTGTCTTCAGTGATCGTGTCAGGAAGGTGATCATCATGGAATGCCAATTTAATAGAACATGTTCCTACATTGAGGAAGTACTTGAGTGGAGGCTCGAGGTTCATTTGCTGCCTTAAATCTAAACCTATAAATATGCACGTAGATATGTTTACCCTCATCATATATACATATATTTACCTACATATATGCCTATATTTAGATCTCTATAAATGCCCATTGCCTCCTATTTCTTTCCTGTATTTCCTTTTACTTTTCTCTTTTCCTGCTATCATGTTCCACCTTCATTTGGGTTTCAGTAATTTCTCTCGGTTACATTGCCCTTGATCGGTCCCTCCAGGCCTCTCATATACTCCTTGCTGATCTTGGATCACTTCTTGTTCCCTTGTCCTTGGGTTGGTCAACACCACTTTCTTTGCCCCACCTCCCCCTAAGATGGCATTTTTAAAAATTGGACAGGCAACACTCTTTAAGTTCATGAGAATCAGAGAGGACCTAGAAAACTGAAAGATTCCTTAGAAAATCTCACTACCATCAAATCAATTCTGTCAGTTAGTGACTCTAGAGGACATAGTAGAACTGTCCTTCTGGGTTTCTGAGCCTGTAAATCTTGGAAGGCAATTCTGCTCATCAGTATCACCACCAGCGCTAAAATAGAAAACCTTGTCTTTCTCCCTGAGAGGGCCTGATGGTTTCAAACTGCAGCCCAACTCATAATCGGACATGTCACCAGGGATCCTCCATTAAAAGAGAGTAAGCTATAAAATAAAATAAGATGTGCTGCTAAGCATCCCAGAATGCAAAGATAATTAGTGGCTCAGGGCATTTTAATCGGATAGTTGCAACATTTGAGCTCACTGCAATAGAAACAGGAAAAATATAGTGTTTATGAGCCCCAAGCAGATCAAACTTAAGTTGTGCACTGTTTTGTTATAAATTATAAATCCACACAAAAAAAAAAGCCGGGGCTGAGCCCTGGTGGCGTAGTAGTTATTCGCAGGACTGCGGCCCACTAGGATGTAGATTCAATTCCAGCTCCACAGGAGCACAGGCTGGGGCTCCTACTCCCACCACCAGAGGGCAGTGATGCCCCAAAAACCAAAAATTAAAATAAAAAAATAAATTATAAGTCCGGTTTTTTATTTGTTTGGTTTTTTAAAAAAATAATTTTATTGGGACCTCTTACAGCTATTATAACATTCAATACATCATCTTTGTCAAGCAAATTTGCATACATGTTACCACATTCATTTCCAAACATTCTTCACTTGAACCCTTATAGTATAATCTCCTCTGAAAAAAAAAAGAAAAGCTCCTCTCTCCCCTCCCCCTCCATGAATCATTTTATTGGGTACTCTATACACCTCCCCTCATGATCCATACATACATCAATTGTATACGGACCTCATTAGTTGCCATCATCACTCTCAGAACATCCTCCCTCCACTTAGGCCCCCAGCTCCACCTCCCCATATTTCCCTTCCACCCCATGAACCTTTAATAATTTACAAATTATTATTTTATATTGTACACTGTCCAATGATGTTATATGTAGATCCTTGAAATTAGTTCCCCCTTTCTACTCCACCATCCCTCCACCGTCGCAGTATCACCACTCCCATCACTTATCCCGAGGGAATATCTATCCTACATTCCCCATGTTTCCAACTCCAGTGTACCTCCCCTGTTCTAGCCGGACTTGTTTGGTAAAACCAGGAGTATGGTAGTGAGTGGGAGGAAGCATTTGAGAACTAGAGAAAAGATGCCTATTTCATTGTTACTGTACTGTACTTTAATTGGCTCATCTTCTCCCTGCAACCCCTCTGTAAGAGGGTATTGCTTCACCTATTGATGGGCTTTGGGTCACCAATCTGTACTTCTCCCTATTTATAATGATAGAATTTTAGTTCTTTGATGCCTAACACCATATGATGCTCACCTTCCTTACCCGATCACTGAAGACAAATGTGTGTATAAGCAATGGTGGTGTAGAAAGCTGATGGTGCTCGGCTATGAAAAGATGTAGCATCTGGGGTCTTAAAGGCTTGAGTAAACAAGTGGCCATCCAGCTCAGAAGCAACAATGCCCACATGGATGGAGCACACCAGCGTGTAGGACCGTGAGTTGTCAATGGGATCGGTATTGAGGGTTTAAGAACTAAAAGCCATAACATTGCGTGCTCGCTTTCCTGATATGATCACTGACGACAGATGTGTGCATAGACAAATGTGGTGAAGAAAGCTGATGGTACCTGGCTATGAAAATATGTAGTGTCTGGGGTCTTAAAGGCTTGAATAAACAAATGGCCATCCAGCTCAGAAGCAACAGAGCCCACATAGAAGAAGCACACCAGCCTGTGTGACCACGAGGTGTTGAAGGGATTGGTGTTAGACATCAAATCTGGCTTTTTAATAGCACTTTTGGCTGAGCCCCGGTTGTGTAGTGGTTGAGTGTGGGACTCGGCCCACTGGCTTGGCGGTTCAAATCCAGCAACAGCTTCCCAGGAGCAAGTCTGGGCTTCCCACTCCCACCAGAGGGCAGTGATGCCAAAAAAAAGAAAAAGAAAAAAAAAAAACTATTTTTTCTTGTAAATTAGGTGATAGTTTACATTTCAAATTATGAACTTTGCATTCAACTGTTTAAATGACTAATGAAATCCTACAATAGTATATACTCAGACTTGCTTGCATGGGCGATCAGTACCCCTTAAAGTCCGTATTACTCAAGAGCCAATTACACGTGAAACAAAAAACTCAAATTCACAGTGCAATTTATTTTGACTTTTGTTCATCCATTTAATTATGATTTCTCTAAAACAAGGCTAATGTTTATCTCTGGAAAATTTGGCTTCTGAAAATGTTGTTGTTGTTGTTGTTGTTGTAAGTGCACTTAAGTTTCATTAAACGCAGTGACCCTATGTACAGCCGAATGAAGCACTGCTACATCCTCACAATTGGAATTATTATTGGCCTGGTATTGCAGCTGCTTTTTCCTCCATCTCAGTGAGGGCCTCCCTTCTTTCTGCTGACAGTCTGCTTTACCAAGCATGGTGTCCTTTTCCAGAGACTGGTCTATCCTGGTAAAATCTCTGAAGTACATGAAACAAAGCCTTGCCAGCCTTGTTTCTAAGAGACATTCTGGCTGTATTCTTACAAAATACATTTGCAATCTGTGGTATTTGCAGTGTTCTTCTTCAGTACCATAATTCAGTGCATCTAATCTTCATTCTTCCTCATTCGGTGCCTACTTTTCACATGCATAAGAGACAGTGGTTTTTAATCAAGGGCAATGTAGCAGCAAGGAATTACGAAACCCAAAGACAAACGTGATGGTGGGACAAGAGGGGAAAATAAAAGGGAAATAGAGAAAAGATCTAGGAGGCAAAAGACATTGACAGAGGCCTAAATACAGGCATGTACGTATGTGAGTATTTATAATGAGAGGAATAGAATCTGTACCCATATCTATATGTTAAGAATTAAGGATTGACATTGGACCTCAACTCATGTTCTCTTGGTTCTAACAATCCCACATTCTGTGATGCTCACCTCCCCAAAACTATCGCTGAAGACAAAGTGGGTGCATAAGCAAATGTGACCCAATGCCCCTCTGTAGACAGTTGGACATCTCCTCACAGAGGGTTCACAGGGAAGAGATGAGACAGTCCAGGTGCAGTATAGCACGGATGAAACACACAACTTTCCTCTAGTTCTTTGGTGCTTCCTTCACCCCACAATCATGACCTCTATCCTCCTTACAAATCATATTAGACCAGAACGTGCACACTGCTATAGATAGGAGCCACAACACAGGGAAGACAGCATAGATAGACACCCTCAGAGCCACTAGGAGAGTAGAGATAATAACCAGGAGGATTAGGGAAGAATGCAAGGAGAAAGGGGGAATCCATCACAAGGATCAAACTAGAACCCCCTCCCAGGAGACTAAATAACAAAAGTAGGTGAGGAGCGATGGGACAATATAAGATAAAGAAAAAAATAATCTTTAGTCTATCAAGGGTTCATGAAGAAGGACGTACGGGGCAGGGGGGAGGGAAGAGGACGAAATCAAGAGCTGATCAGAGGCTCAAGTAGGAAGAGAGTGCTTTGAAAATGTCGATGGCATATGTGCAAATGTGCTTGACACGCTGGATGAATGTATGGGTTGTGGTAAGAGATGTAAGAGCCCCAATAAAAGTATTTTTTTAAACTAAATTAATTAAAATTTTTTAAATAAGTAAATATAAAGTAAATTCTGTGGCTTGCCTCAGGCACACCTCCGTCTCTAAGTTACAGTCTTGCTTTTCTGCACTTCAGTAGAGCTCTCCGGCAGAGTCACCTGCTGCTGCTTTGTTTGGTCCCCTTGCCTGCTGCATCCTGAGCGTGGGTTGTGGATGCAAACAAGATGGGGTCCTTGACGGCTTCGACCTCCGCCCGCTTATCATGATGCTTCCTTTCGGTCTAGTTGAGCTGACGTGGGTCTACTTCGCATGAAGTCGTAAAACCATCAGAGAATGCAACCTGGCACACATCTTCCTCGGTTTAAACTGTGCTGTATTCCTTGTCCTGTGCACAGCTGCCTCTTGATCTACGTACACTCTTCTCAAGGCTGTCTGTAGCTTTTTAGGACCCCCTCAGTGTTATTCCCTAGCGAGTCATTAAAACACAGCTCTTGGCTTTTAGCCAAGATCCAGCTGGCGTCGTCATTAATGAGATGCTCCTTGTTCCAGATCTTCTGAATCTGGCTTCAGTTTCTAGCAGCTCCTTGTCAATATACTACTCAATGATCTTCAGCAAAATTTTATTTTTGTGTGAGTAATGAGCTTGTTCTATAACTGTCCATACTGTTAGGTCACCTTGGAATAGGTAAAAATAAAATAACTCAATCTTTGGATTGTTGAAGTCTTAGAAGTTATTTTTATTCTTTTTTTCTAATTTTTAAAATGTGTATGTAATTAATGCTCTTTTTTCACTGCTTTTTTTTTTTTTTTTTTTGATAATTGCAATTCTGAATTTTACAGCAAAGCATGTTGATTCCAAGCTAAGAGCGGGTAATAAAGAAGCAACAGATGAAGAACTAGAACGAATTCTTGACAAAATTATGATAATATTCAGGTTTATTCATGGTAAGCAATATATATATTCTACTAAAATTGGGTGTTTATAAATGCAATATAATATCTATATATGGGTCCATCTTTTCATGAATAAATTAGCAAATCTTTTCTATTTCCATGTTAATACAGAGAATAGAGCTCCTGATGAAATGGAAAAATATTGTGAAAATTTACAGGCTAAGCCCCAGTGGCGTAGTGGTTGTGCACGGGACTGTGGCCCAATGGGTTGGAGGTTCAAATCTACCAGAAGCTCTCCAGGAGCAAGACTAGGCCTCCTACTCTGACCACCAGTGGATGCCCCCCCCCCAAAAAAATATATTAAGAAAATTTAGCACAGGGATTTCATTCTCATTAAAGCTTATTGGCATTAACTGAACACTTTTTAGGGTTTTTCAGCCTTTGAACTACAATATTTAAATATTAACTATCTAAAATTAGCAGTTTTTATTTGGCTTTTAATAGGTAAAGATGTCTTTGAAGCATTTTACAAAAAGGATTTGGCAAAAAGACTCCTTGTTGGGAAAAGTGCCTCTGTGGATGCTGAAAAATCTATGTTGTCAAAATTAAAACATGGTAAGCATATGCAAACCAGAATTTTTTCCCATGACCTGAAGAAAATTTATTTTGATGATACTTGTTGCTTCTGATATATTTTAAATAATAAGACTTTTATTTTTATAACAGAATGTGGTGCTGCTTTTACCAGCAAACTGGAAGGTATGTTCAAGGACATGGAACTTTCAAAAGACATCATGGTTCATTTTAAGCAGGTAAGTGTGCTTTGATTTGTTTCCCAAGTAAAATAATTTCTTAAAATGTTTGAATCGGGCTGAGCCCTGGTGGCGTAGTGGTTGTGCGCGGGACTGCAGCCCACTGGGACGGAGGCTCAATTCCAGCAGTGGGGCTGGGCCTCCTACTCCCACCACCGGAGAGCAGTGATGCCAAAAAAAAAAGTTTGAATTATTGGGTAGCTCCCACGACCACCAGAGGGCAGTGATGCCACCCCCCAAATTAAAAAAAAAAGTCTGAATTATATCAATGAGCCTAGTATTAAATTGATGACATACTATATATAATACTTCATATCTATGCTATACTATATCTATATGTATAAACTGATTTTAGAAAATATTGTTTGGGGATAAAAGTATATTGTTTGGTTTGTTTTAGGGGTAAAAGACTCCACATTCAAGTATATTTTATAGGGACCCTTTTATTAAGCTTAATGCAGGATTGAGATAAGACAAAGATGAAAATGAATCATCCATATCACTTTGAGGCCATAATGGTGTCTAAGGGTGTGTTAGTCCGGGTAGACTACAGAAACATATTCATAGACACTCATGTGTATAAAGAGTAGTTGTACTGTAAATAAACATTTCAGCCCAGTCCAGATCAAGTCCATAAATCCAATATTAGCCCATATGTCTGATACCAATCTATAAAGTCCTCTTCAGACTCACGCAACACATACAATGCTGCCGAATGCAGGAAGATCACAGAGCAGTGAGTGGAGAGGCTTGTGGATCCAGTGGATTGTAAGCATCCCAGCGCTGTTTGGGGGTCTCCACATGGCTCCTCTAGCTCAGGGCCTTAGTGTAGCCCCATGTGCCCTGCAGCAGCAATGTCTCCCAGGGAGTATTGTGTCCTGACTCCAGTGAGCTATTCATTTTAGCACCTCTAAATGAGGTCAGCATGCTCTGACCTGATAGACAAGCTAACCTATAAGGTCATTATGCTGCAACATGATTAACAAGCTAAACTCCACCCCTTCACTCTTAAGCCTCTCAAATTGACAGCAGAATATATCATCACCATAAAGGGATTCTCAACCTTGTGGCTTCTTAATTAGGATATGGAGAACAAAGGAAATTAAAAATCATGATTTGTGGCAGATCAATTTATCACTGTCATAGGCCGAACTAAAGAATTTGGAAAGGGACTGTGGCTGGGATACATGCCCTATCAGAGAAAAACTTACAGGATTGGTTCTAAGGTCCCATTTACCATCTTGGTTGGGCCATAAAAACCCTAATCCCTCAATTTCCATCATAGTCTCACCCAGGCAAGTACCTGAGAGAGAGTGAACCTCTCAGAAAATGGAGCAAGCACTGTCTGAGGACCAAGATTTTTCACATTACCTGGCAACCCTCAGAAAGAAATCAATGAAGACTGAATCTCTATGAAACTCAAAATATTTTTAGAGCCCCAGCTGGCACTCATAGTTTTCTCCAAACCTCATACTCAGAATTAGGCTCTGTACATCTTCAGTGTAATATGTTCTAAAGACTAAAGAAAAGCAGTAAAATTGTTCAAGTGCGTCATATTTTATTAATAAATTGCTTTTGATGGATTTATCTGTTTCAGTATATGCAGAATCAAAGTGACCCAGGATCTATAGATCTAACAGTGAACATCCTCACAATGGGATACTGGCCCACATACACACCTATGGAAGTACATCTAAATCCAGAAGTAAGTATGCTCAAGAAAATGCTGTCGCTTGTTTTTAATATATTAGTGCTACCAAAGAATGTGGACTGTTTCCATTGTTAGACTTTTGCCATGCACAGACATAGTCGTTCACATTCTCAAAATGAAAAGACTCTTGACGGAATGAATGTCTTCTTGAAGTCCTGATGGTGTCATTATTGGTATCTGCCTGAGATTTACAAGACCTGAACTTTGAAGTCCCCAGCCTCACCTCGGGAGGATAATGGGACTTTTTAAGTTACAGTCTCAGAAACTCACAGATGCAGTTCTACTCGGCTCTATCAAGTCGCTATAAGTTAGTACAGATTTAATGAGTGATGGACGTCTAGAAAGCAGTATTACTTTCAAAGTGAATATTCACAGAAATAGTCTTTCTGTGAAACTTTTTGACATATGTCTTGACTTGCTGACTATTTATATGGTCATCTGCCTCAACACATCATTAACAGTCATTTAAAAATTATGTGCTTGCAGAGTTATGAGTCTTATGTATCTGGTCATTAATTACCTTCCATTTTAAGACAATGCTAAATAAAGTTCTATGAATAACAGTTTGGACTCATATATGAATCTGGTTACCAGTGGGGAGTCATAGAAAGAAAGAATCCCCCCAATAAAATGATTTTTTTTTTTTTAAAGAGGGGAGAAAGGAGCTCATACCAAGGGTTCAAGTAGAAAATATTTGGAAATGAAGATGACAACAAGTGTGCAAATAATCTTGATACAAATGATGTATTGAATGTTATAAGAGCTGTAAGAGCCCCCAGTTAAAAAAATGGGGGGTGAGGGGGGAGAATCATATGCTCAGAAAGGAGAAACAGGCATGTGCACCAATAACTTTATAAAAAGATACTGGATACCATGGGGGGGCTGGGAAAGATACTGGAGAGACCCTAAACAAACAATTATATCATTGTGAATGACGGGATCAGAAGAGACCCAAAGCCCATCTGTAGACATTTGGACATCTCCTCACTGAAGAGCCACAATGAAGGGTCAAGTCAACCAGGGTGCAGCATAGCACTATTGTGTGAAACACACAACATTGCTCTTGTTCTTTATTACACCCCCGCCCCCCACTATTCATGACCCCAGTTGTACCTTACTTCCAGCAGTAGAAATAAGAGCTCTCACCACACAGAATACAGGACAGATAAACACCTCAGGAACAGTAATTAAAAATAATAAAGTGAGTTATTTTTTAAAAGATACTGGAGAAGGTAACAGCCCAGCTTCAAAAGGAGTGATATTTTCGTAGACACTGATGGTATTAGCTATGGAGCACAGCAATGAAAGGCATGCAGTGGTGGGAACAGAGAACCTGTCTGGCATTTGACATGACTCTCTCCCTCTTCTATGTTGAAAATAGTATCTGTTCTTTGTCCTTTTCTGACCCCATTGCTCAGTTAGGTGCCTTCATAGTTTGGTTTTTTCCCCCTCGTCTTAGAAATATTAAAAGTCCTCCAGAACTCTCCCCTCAGCACGTCTCATTCCACATACTCATCCCCTGTGACTGCATCCTACTGCCAACTCCTTACCTTGAAGCTTGTGTGTGTGGTTGTCAACTTGAGCAGACTTGGACATCACAAATGCAAGACATACAAAACTATAATCTTGTTCCTGCCTTTCCTCCCTGTATCTCTGCCCTATGGGAAATGGCACTGTTATTATAACCATTTTTCCCCAAAGAAATTGGCTTCTTTCCCCTTCATTCTCTGCTCGCCCTCTTCCACTCTGCTTCTTTATCCAGATTGATAATGTCCTGATTCACTCTCTTCTTGCTTATTTTCTTCATCTGTCATGTTTTAAAATTCCCAACCACCCCCACACAAGCATTTTTAGGAAAAAGAATCTTAACTTTTCAGCTATACATAGGCAGCTTTTATGATCCAACCATGCCTACTTCTAACCCTCACCCAAGTGTATTTTATGTATACCTGACATTTCCCAAAGCAACTCGTTCTCTCGTGTATCTTTTTTCTTGGAGAGCAGATTGCATCATGCCCCTTTACTCTGACTGCTTTCACATGTATTTCTTAAAAGCAACCAGAATGCAATTGTCATGTTCAGAAACCTATCATTGGTACAATAGTCTGATCCAGTAGGTGGTCTGTGTTTAATCATTTCTCTCGCTAAACTGTTTTGTGGCTTTTTTTCTTGATAGCTTTTCTTCTAATAGAAGATCCTGTTCAGGATCATGTTATGTTTAGCTGTCATTTCTTTAGTTGCCGTAAATCTCTTTTCTTTCTCTTGCATGACATTGACATGAAGATACACGGCAGTTTTTATGGATTCTCAGTTTCTTTCATGTGGTTTTGAAGTACCTTCGTGATCCAATTCAGGTTGTACATATCCAGTCAGAATACTAGCTGCCTACTGCCATTGAGTCAATCCAGTTCATCGTAACCGCCCTCTTAGCTAGGAGACTCACAGCTTCTCAGGCTATAAAACTAGGGAGCAGAGAGCCTCATCTTTCTACTGTGGAGTGAGATTGGCAGTCCAGTATTTACCCAACAGCACCACTGGAGTACTACTGAAGCAATGTTACGTTCTTCTCTGTGTTTTGTGTGAATGAGCATATGGTAATCATTTGCCTCTTAGTGATTTTGTCAAGTTGATTCCAGCTCCTAACCACGCCAAAGGACAGAGTCAAGCTGCTCCCTAGGGCTTCCTAGGCTGTAATCCTGATAGGAGCAGATGGCCAGGTTGGTCTCCAGCGAGGTGGCCGGTGGTTGCAACTCCAGCCTTTAGGATAGCAGCAGCCAGTCAGTGCTTTACCATTATTATCCCCCCACCCCCCCACCCCGACTCCTTTTGGTGCTTAATATTACTGTTAGGTGTGGTTGGTTCAGTTCTCCCAGTAACCCTATGCACAGTTGACCAAAACACTACCCAAATCTCATATCATCCTCACAACCTTTCCTGTGTTTGAGTCTGTTGTTGCACGTAGGCATGGTGTCAGGCCATCTTAGTGAGTCTTCCTCCCTTCTGCTGACCAAGAGACTGGTCCTTCCAGCGAACGTGTCCCAATTACATGAGGCCAATCTGCATTCTAAGAAGCACTCAGCTAGCTATACTTAGATCAAGATAAATTTGTTTGTGCTTCTGGCCTGCCTTCATATATTCATTATCCTTTGCTAACACTGTAATTCAAGTGCATCCGTTTTTCTCGGGTCTTTATTACTCATTGTCCACCTTTCCCTTGCCTGTGAAATGATTGACATTATCGTGGCCTAAGGCAGGTGCACCCTAGTCTTTGCTTTTAGTCTTTTAAAGATGCCTTGTGTCACAGCTTTGCCCACTACAGTACTACCTTAGACTCGATTGATGCGTTTATGAGTGTTGATTATGGTTCCTTAACAATGAAATCCTTGGCAACACCATGCTTTAAGACAAAATTTCATTTATTTGTAATTGGAAATAAATACTTCACAATATGTAATTACATATTGTTTTTGTGATAATCACTATGCTTTAATTAGTTTCCATTTGTCACAATGAAAATATATCGTATGTATCAGATGCTTACATTATGATTCATAACAGCAAAATTACAGTTATGAAGTAGCAACACAAATAATTTTGGGGTTGGGAGTCACCACAACATGAGGAGCTGTATTAAAGGGTCGCATTGAGAATCAGTGCCCGAAAAAGTACTGACTTCACTGGGAAGATCAAAAAGAAAAGAGTCAAGAAAAGAATAGAGGGATGGGAATGTCCAGGAATTGAGTGTCATAGAAGCCAGGAAGGAAAGAGTAGTTGGTTAGCCATTGGAAAACTGTGAGTTAACTCATCTAGCCAAATGAAAATTAATGGGAGTCCATTGGATTTGGCAACACCGAAGGCAGTGGTGACCTTGGAAGTGGCAGTTTTGATACAACTAGAAACCAAAAATTGAGTGGATTAAAAAGTGAAGTGGGGGCTGAGCCCGGTGGCATAGTGGTTGAGTGAGGGACTGCAGCCCACTGGCTTGGCAGTTCATATCCAGCAGCAGCTTTCCAGGAGCAAGGCTGGGCCTCCCACTCCCCACCAGAGGGCAGTGATGCCCCCCCCCCCAAAAAAAAGTAAAGTGGAGGAGGGGGAACCAAAAAATAAGTATAGTGGTAAAATAAATTAGTGAAAGCAATGCAAATATATATGTGTGTGTGTGTATGATAGAATAAATAAAAACAAAAGTAAAAAAGGGGGTGGGGTTCAATAAAAAGATTAGAAGATGTCAGAAGATCACCCAGAAAGGAATAAAAGTTACAGTTTTGGGAACTAAAAAATGAATATAGTGGTAAAATAGATTAGTGAAAGCAATGCAAATATATATGTATGTGTGTGTATATATATATATATGATAGAATAAATAAAAACAAAAGTAAAAAAGGGGGTGGGGTTCAATAAAAAGATTAGAAGATGTCAGATCACCCAGAAAGGAGTAAAAGTTACAGTTTTGGAAATGAACAGAGTTCTGTTCTATGGTGGGGTCACTATGGGTTGGAATCACCTTGATGAGGCAGTGGAAACCCAAAAATATTAAAGTATCCAAAGTCACAAATTGGTTGGTAGCAGAATGGAATTTGGAGGGAAAAAATTTTTTTAAAATTTGGATTCAGGCAGTAAGGGCTCCATATCTACACTCTGTTATCCTTCCCCAAAGGGAACAAAAAAAAAAGATAAAACAGGTAGAAATAACCAGTTTAAGTGATCTAACAACAAAAATGATAAGCTGTCCCAAAAATAGAGAATGGGGAAACATGGTGGGGGGAGGGGGGTGTTACTCAGAGAAATAAACCAAATGGTATCATTTTCAGATATAAATGAAAATGCCCTGACAACTATAACAAATTTGAAGCTACTGAGTGTAAAGGGAAGATTCTAAAGAGCCGAAGTGTGACAGGTCAGCTGCTGATAGCACTTAGGCTGGTGTCCCAACTCTCAGAAGCAGCAGTGCAAGGTAGAACAGAACCCTCAGAGTTGTATAGGGCTTTGCCAGGAGCCTGGGTGTGGAAAAAGCCAGTTCTCATCAGAAAAATGTTTAAGTCTGAAAAGCAAAGAAGAAAATCATGTTATTTAGAGATTTGGAAGTATAAATACAAGAGGAAACAATTAAAATAATCAGGAATAATCCTCCCTTAAGAGCGAGGCTGCAGGAAATTAGGAAAGGTAAAGTTTTCATCATCAGCTTTGTGCCATTTGGCTTTGAAAGGCTACATGTACATTAGATAGAATTTTTTTTTTAATCTTTATAATCTAGAACTGACCTGAGACATGTTACCCGTCAACATTTTCCTCCTGTTTTTTGGGAAACTGATATCCCAGTTATAGTACATGTGGCCTCCCAGGGGGGACCTTTGTAACTGAGTCTAAGGAGAGTCCTACCACTACAGTCCACTTGGGACATGCAGGAGGGCTTCAAAAGTTCACTCCTGGAAAATTGAATTTTTCCATGGATTTTTTTGGAAGGCCACCTCATGTGTGTCCAATATTATTTAGCTGAACCCTGGTGGCGTAGTGATTGAGTGCGGGACTGCAGCCCATTGGCTTGGCGTTTCAAATCCAGCAGCAGCTCTCGGGGAGCAAGGCTGGGTAGCCTTGCTCCACGACTACCAGAGGGCAGTGATGCCAAAAAAAAAAAAAAAAGTCTATTACCTCAAAAAATACTCATTTATTTTTCCGGGGACACTGTGTAGAGACATTGACAATGTCTGACCTACCGGCGTAGGCTGCCCTACAACACAGCCTCTAACAAAACGAGGATGTCCCGAACCCTTGGTCATAGAATTGTTTACCTTTATACAAAGAAGGTTGGGAAAGCACCCAAATCTGCATGTGGCGTGTGCCCAGGCCGACTCCGAGGGGTCCGTGCTGTGAGACCCAAAGTTCTCATGAGGTCGTCCAAAACCAAAAAACACGTCAGCAGGGCTTATGGGGGGTCCATGTGTGCTAAATGTGTCCGAGACAGGATCAAGCATGCTTTCCTTAGTGAGGAGCAGAAAATCATTGTGGAAGTGTTGAAGGCACAAGCACAGAGTCAGAAAGCTGAGTAAATACAAATGAAGCTTGTTTGAATAATAAATCAAATTGCTTGTTCTGGTAAAAAAAATTAATTTCTTGATTTCCGCATGCATTTCACTACTGAAAACACATGAATAACAACAAAAATTTCATAACAACATAATTGCATCATAAAAGAGTTAACAAGAAAGACATCTTGTAATCAGCCAGTTAATTTAATAAATACATGACCTTTTCCCCCTCTTGTATGAATTGTTAACGACTTGGAAGCATGTATAGGCCATGGTTTGAGAAGTATTTGTGAAGAAGTGCAGACACAATAATAAGGACAAGAAGCAAAATTAAGTTTAAAAAAAAGACAAGCTGTATATCTGTGAAGACAAGAAGTTGTGTTTCTGTGAAGGTTCAGCTTGTAATGGAGATCACTGTTTTCAGATAGCAGATTACAGTTGTAGGCACTGAAGTGTAGCTAATTTGTGGAGAGGTGATGGCCTTGAAGGAATTGAGATTTTAGAGAGCAAATAGGATGAATTTGGGAGGTGTGAAAAAGAGAGTACAATTGGGAGTCTTTCTGTAGTAGAAGATGGTGGTCTACACTAAAGAATAGAGAAACAGGGACATATTCACCAAAGTCATGAGAAGACATTTTCTTTCACCTTCAGGCATCTCTGGTTTTAAAGTGCATTGATTGCCTTGTTCTTTTAATGGTACAAAAAATGGTTTACATTTGGGGTATAGACGAATTAAAAAACTTAGTGACAATTTGTGGGCAACAGTGAAAGCTGAAGAAACCACACATAATAAAAAAAAATTCTGGCCTCACTGGAATGAAAACTGAAATCTTCAAGTGAAAGCAGAAGGTGACGTAAGTAAGCTATTGTTAGACCTGCAGGCCTGGTCTGTAACTTAAAGGACATCGTCTCTGATTTTGCCAGCTAACAATCTTCATTATATATGCCATTGACCATAGGGAGCCCGGGTGTGGGAATGTGGATATTGCAGAATACAGCCTGTCTTCACTGTTTAACAAAAATTCAAGCATTATTCCATGTGTGATGGAAAATCCCAATGTCTTAGAATGGTGGACATTTAAAAGGGTAATAGGATTCAAAATGAACTGATCATTTAGTTCAGATATGTGGGAAAGGCTTTGTAAAAGGAATGTATGGTTCTTTAGATTAATGGTGATTGGCATAATTAAATTTGTTGGAATTTATTTTTATGCTTCATAGATGATTAAACTTCAGGAAGTATTTAAGACATTTTATCTTGGAAAGCACAGTGGTCGAAAACTTCAGTGGCAGACGACTTTGGGTCATGCTGTTCTAAAAGCAGAATTCAAAGAAGTAAGTTCATGTTTCATTGCTTGCTTGTGTGGTAAGCATACCAATAAAATGCTTGTAATTGTGATTATAGTTTGGTTGTAGTTATAGGAAAAGAATGGCTTAGTTTGACTCCATAGATGGTTCTAAGTCAATTGACTTTTCTAAATTAAGCCTTTTTTTTTCCTTCATATATGTTCGAAGTGAACTTCTTGGTCACTAAAGACTCCCAAGTCCACTTCCATTTTACTTCCTTCCCCCCCCCCCCCCCCCATTTTTTGGAGCACTCAGTTCAATATTTGGTCTGAAAGGTAAGGAACCTGGATAGATCTATTTCTTTTATTTCTAATTAAAATACCACCTCAAGGTTATGGGGAAATTTGTACAAATATCTTCAAAAACATCTCACCTTCTGGAAAATGAAAGTTTGAAGCTTGGGTTTGAAAATTCATTAAAAGCAAGGAAATTTTTTTAAAACAAGGAAATTAGCAAAATATAATACAACGTTTATAATAGCTTAAAAGGTTTTATAATATTTAGTCTATAAAAAAATCAATTAATAGAACATTTAGGTAATTGGATAGAGAACAAGTGTAGAGAGGCAACTCCTAAGAGCAAAATTCTGAAATCCAGAATAGGAAAATCTGTAGAGAGAATAACTGGACTAATGGTTCCTTGGGTGTATGGCAAAAGCTGTCAGTGTCCACAATAAGTACAGCTTCTCTGCTGATCAAAGAGATGCAAATAAAAATTCAGTTTGAGGCTGAGCCCCAGTGGCGTAGTGGTTGTGGTCAGGACTGCGGCCCACTGGCTGGCGGTTCAAATCCCGCAGCAGCTCTCCAGGAGCAAGACTGGGCCTCCTACTCCCACCAGAGGGCAGTGATGCCCCCCAGAAATATATATAGATAGATAGATATGTGTGTGTGTGTGTGTGTGTGTATACACATATATATATAAATCCAGTGTGATACTCTTTCTGGCTCCCTAGTTAATAAGAGGTGTCAATATATTTTAAATCAGCAGCTCCTGTTCCCTGCTGAAAAGAGTAACCATAGTTGTGAGTTTTGTTTTTTTTCAGGACATTTGCATAATAAATGCATCTCAAAAACCAGAAAATCGTGCCTGCTTTATTTTCAGTAGCAGCAATTCTAGGAATCTTAAGACATTTTCACAGATTAATACTTGTCACCGGGGCTGAGCCCCGGTGGCGTAGTGGTTGTGTGCGGGACTGCGGCCAACTGGGATGGAGGTTCAATTCCAGCAGCAGCTCCACAGGAGCAAAGGCTGGGCCTCCTACTCCCACCACCAGTGGGCAGTGATGCCCCCCCAAAATAAAAAAATATTTGTCACCATGCTGTTAATAAGAGTGGCAAATTGGATTCCAGAGAAAATGCATATAACATTAATAAATGAAACAAACGTTTCAAAGTAATACATAGGTTCTATTCATTTTCATTTGAATACAGTTTAGTAAATGAGGTTAAATTATGTACAGTAAGCAAAAACATTTATAAAATTCTAATTTTGCATAGATAATATGAAACATTTGCCTAAAACAAACAAAACTCATTTGCTTAAGCATTGCTATGCAAATATACCATAAATACTCGAGTATAAGCTGTCCCAGGTATCAACCGCAATTTTTTACCACAATTTTACCACAAAAACTGCTTTTAAAATGTGCTGAAAAAAATCAGCTTATACTAAGGGCTGAGCCACGGTGGTGTAGTGGTTGTGCACGGGACTGTGGCCCACTGGGTTGGAGATTCAAATCCAGCAGCAGCTCTCCAGGAGCAAGACTGGGCCTCCCACTCCCACCAGGGCAGTGATGCCCCCCACCCAACAAAAAGAACTGCTGACCAAGCACGTACAACTATACACTAATGTTTGGGGACTGAGCCCCAGTGGCATAAGTGGTTGAGTGTGGGACTGCAGCCTCCCACGACCACCAGAGGGCAGTGATGCCCCCAAAAAATCAGCTTATACACAAGTATATGCAGTATATGCATAGCTTTTGACTGTATATTATTCCACAGGTTTTTATATGTAAACTATAAGGTATCTTGAAATTTAATTTTCATTATCCTCAGTTTTTCCCTTGCTTGCTGACTTTCGAATGTAATCTCCGTATAAACTGCACCAACAACAGTAAATGAGATCACTCCAATCATTGAGAAGGATCACAACTCTCTTGGACATTGGATACTTGATCAGGACTTGAGCATGGAGGAAATACCTTATTATGCAGAATTATCCCCATGCACTATTTCTTTCTAGAGTCACTTTTTTAGATAGATAGATCGGTAGGTAGGTAGGTAGGTAGATAGATGGATGATAGATTAGATAGATAGATAGTTTAGGGGGCATCACTGCCCTCTGGTGGTACGAGTAGGAGGCCCAGCCTTTGCTCCCGTAGAGCTGCTGCTGAAATTGAACCTCCATCCCAGTGGACCGCAATCCTGCGCACAACCACTACGCCACTGGGGCTCAGCCCGAGTCACTTTCTTTTTAGGAAGAAATCAGTACACCCAAAAAAAAAGTAACTAGCATTTCTCAAACTTATGGTCTAACTTAAATGGTTTTCTCAATAAAAGATGATAAATAAAAGCTAAACTTAAATTAACCTTACATATTATAGGAAAATGGAAAGGAAAGCTGGGCTGAAAGATTTTTCTATGTGTATATTTACTGTTTATTTAATAAAACTGTTGGTTTGGATTTTGCTTTGTTTTACTACCTTTACATTTCTTAGGTATTTTATCATTGCCTTGTCATAATCTTATCAGTTAAGGTAGGATTGTTTTTTTTTTAAGACACTCTAGACATTTTTATCTGGTAACAAATAATGATAGTTCATTATTTGAACTATCTTGTTCAGTGCTTTTACTATTACGAGTGTATTTTATCATAAATTTCTTAGTTTTTTTCTTATTTGGTGGGAATAACTTTTTATCCCCCACAGAAAGCTTGAAAACAGAGGCCTCTTTTAATTTTTCAAAGATTGTTTAACCACAATTCAAAAAGTCATGGATGTTTTCTTTACTTGTTTTTAGGGGAAAAAGGAGTTCCAGGTCTCCCTCTTTCAGACATTAGTGCTTCTCATGTTCAATGAAGGGGATGAATTTCGTTTTGAAGAAATTAAAATGGCTACTGGTATAGGTATGAAAAGTCTCTTGAAATTAATGTGCTGTTTTCAGGAGTGAGTATTTTAAAATATTGACTTTAAGAAAGAAATAAGCCATATTTTTACTGTGTCACGTTTTATATCATGACTTTGTTATTAAGTACTTTTTAATGCCAGCATTTACCGGCGATTTCTCCTCCCACATTCAGAGGATAGTGAATTGCGAAGAACATTACAGTCTCTGGCATGTGGGAAAGCACGTGTATTGATCAAAAGCCCAAAAGGAAAGGATGTAGAAGATGGAGACAGATTCATTTTTAATGGAGACTTCAAGCACAAGTTGTTTAGAATAAAGATCAATCAAATTCAGATGAAAGAAACTGTACGTATAATTTTATCTTTTTATTAATAGGATATTTACCAAGAGTCATGGGTTTTGTTTTGTTTTTTTTTTTTGGGGCATCACTGCCCTCAGGTGGTGGGAGTAGGAGGCCCCGTCTTTGCTCCGTGGAGCTGGAATCGAACCTCCATCCCAGTGGGCCGCAGTCCCGCGCACAACCACTACGCCACCGGGGCTCAGCCTGATTCATGAGTTTTTATAGTACCTTATTTATTTCCCCTGAATCCAGCTTGTTGAATGTGGTTTAGATGAATGCTTACCAAACAGGTCAGTTTTCTAGGAAATCACTTAAACACATTTTGTTTTTGTTAGAGTAACAGCCCTTTCCCCACTGTCTCCCTGAGTTTCTAATTTCTGTTTGCCCTCCTTTCCTACCCTCCTCCACTCTCTGGGGCTTGTTTTGGGGCAAAGTCTGCCCTTTGGGCCTGTGTAGTTGCTTGTTCAGAGCGGTATTTCCTCACATATCAGTTTGACTGAAAGGTTATTGGGTTAGGTTCAATTCCAAGCTTGAAGAGTATCTTAAGAACCAAAGTCTGGGGGATTCTACCAGTCTCTACTAAACTCCAGTATGGCCTTTTTTTATGATTTTGAATTTTGTCCTACATTTTTCTCCCACTCTGCCCAGGCCTTTCTATTATGATCACAGAGCATTCACTAATGGTTTATATTAGTTTCTTACTTAACTTCTGAAGCATATTTCTGACATACTTAATTTGAATAAATAGTGTATTTTAGTGTAGCTTTTAGTGAATTTTTGTATCTATTTCTGACAGCGTGGAAAGATCATGTACCTTTCAAAACCCCGTCACTTGTCTTTTTATTGCACACAGTACATGTTAGCTATTCTGTGAGCCTCAGGCTCAGACAGCAGGGCTTCTGAAGTTGAACTGAGAAGGGTTTCTAGTTGGGAAAATGAGTCAGAAATTGTATATGTAATGCTATGTGTACACCTATAGTCTAGGAGCTCCAGTGGCACAATCGGTTAGCGCGCGGTACTTAAACAATAAAGTGTCTATAATTTTGATCAGACTCAACAAATCCATGATCCAAACATAGGTTATGAACCAGTAGGTCTTAAATGCAGAAAACTTAATGCACGCCAAGGCTGCCGTCACTTACAGTGAGGCCCAGATGCATCTCCAATATTCACAATCATATAAAGAGGCGTCCACTTGGCCCTTGGACATGTCACGTCAAGTCACACCTGGAGCAAGGGGTGGCCTCATGATAGAGTGAGATCGTATCCTAGATGCTTGCTCCAGTACTGGACAGTACTTGTTGCACTTTTTCTACAGGTGTTAAAATGTACCTAATCAAATAGTATGTTTGATACAAAAATAAAAGTTTCAGATAGGGGCTGAGCCCTGGTGCTCAGTGGTTGTGCGCAGGACTGCAGCCCACTGGGTTGGAGGTTCAGATCCAGCAGTAAGGCTGGGCCTCCTACTCCCACCACCAGAGGGCAGTGATGCCAAAAAAAAAGAAAGTAAATGTTTAGGAAATTCTGGAAACATATGTACCAATATGGTTGATACAGTTGATGTCTAGAATGTTGTAAGAGCCCCCAGTAAAATGATTTTTGTTAAAAAAAAAAAAAAGTTCCCTCTGGCAAATTTTAAAAATATTCGTTAAAACTGATGTTCTGGTTTTTTTCTTTTTCTTTTTTCCTTTTTTTTTTTTTTTTTTTTTTTTTTTTTTTTTTTTTTTTTTTTTTTTTTTTTTTTTTTTGTGCCATCACTGCCCTGGTGGGAGTGGGAAGCCCAGCCTTGCTCCTGGAGAGCTGCTGCTGGGTTTGAACCATCAACCCTGTGGACTGCAGTCCTGCACACAACCACTACGCCACCAGGGCTCAGCAGATAATCTGTTTTTTAACTCAATTCAGGAAAGTTTAAAATATTTTACTATATCCAAAAATGATTTTTGTTAGAAAAGGTTCCCTCTGGTGAATTTTTTAAATATTCATTAAACCTGATAATCTTTTTTTTTAATTTTTTTCTTTTAATCATTTTATTGGGGGCTCGTACATTGTTTTTCACAATATATAATAATGTAATATAATATTAATCATATATGATATTATAATATATAATAATATAATAATAACATACTGTGTCAAGAACCCTCACATGGTCCACTTCTATTATCGTTTTCCAGTCGTCCACCTTTTCCCTTAAGCCCCTAGTATTGGCTTTTCCATCCCGTCCTCTCTTCCCCTGCTCTCTCCTCCCACCAACCTTCAATACTTTATACATTGTTATTGTTCTGTCATATCTTGCACTGCTTAACCTCTCCCCCAGCCCACTCCTTTGATGCCTGTCCTTCAAATAAGAGCTTATGTGTATATCCTTGCCGTTGGTTCCATCTCTCTACCCCACCTTCTCTCTACCCTCCCAGCAGCTCCAATCTAACCACTGGCCCGAAGGGGCCCATCCATCCTGGTTTCCCCATATCTCCTGCTCCCCTCTATGCTAGTGTGACTTCTCCAGTCCATCTGGATTTGTAAGGTAGAGTTGGGACCACGATGGTTCAATTCGGGAAAGTTTAAAATATTTTATTATATCCAAGACTGGAACATATATGGGGAGATAGGCATTTTTTTTCTTCTTAAAAAGAAATGTTGGGCTGAGCGCCGGTGGCGTAGTGGTTGTGCGCGGGACTGCGGCCCACTGGGATGGAGGTTCAATTCCAGCAGTGGGGCTGGGCCTCCTACTCCCACCACCGGAGAGCAGTGATGCCCACAAAACAAAAAAGATTGGTGTTCAAATTTGGGTGGAATTTTGCTATGTAAGTAGAACTGAATTATTAGGTGAAAATAAGCAGTGTTCATCCACCAGAATTCACCATTTTGCCTCAAAGGAAAGTTTTCCTTAAAGCTCAGTAACATGAGATAAATAATACTAAAAACACATCTTTACACTTGGTTCTTTTTTTCCTTTCCTTCCTTGTACAGGTTGAAGAACAAGTTAGCACCACTGAAAGAGTGTTTCAAGACAGACAATACCAAATTGATGCTGCTATAGTTAGAATCATGAAGATGAGAAAGACTCTGAGTCATAATCTTCTTGTCTCGGAATTATA